>QRFJ01004444.1:185606-361354 GCA_006176705.1 Cocos nucifera
CAGAAGGAGATTACCTTTTGATTTCAGGAGCTGTGTTCAATATTTTTCATTTGCAAAGCTTAACCAGGGTAGGTGCTTTAATGAGGCTGGTCATAAGCTTAATTATTTTGAGATATGATTTGGGATTATTTTTAGGATTTACATGTTAACGCCTAAGTCATTCCTATATAAAGGGTCAAAGGAATGAATTATACAGTAACCATATTTGCATAGGTTCTGAATATTGTGATTGTGACTATCGCCTATACGGATGTAACTACTCATTGCTAGAGTGGTCACTTGATAGTACAGAATTTGATTTCTTGCTCGACTTAGGTCGGACCTTACGGAGTCTCGACACTATTAGAATTTCTATCTAATCTTGTAATGTGCTGGGTGAAGAGATCCACTCGACTGAAACCTAATTGGTGCAAGTTCACTAGAGGTGGGCTTCTATGATCGGGAGTCCTACTGGGTTAGGATTATTAGTCTCAAATGGTCTGAGTCTTGGTCAAGATACCACTGAACTGAAAATCTTCGTAATGAGTTCTATGTTGCTCTAAAACTCTAAATTTCTACTTATCTGAGACTCTATGATTTGAGGATTATACTACTATAATTGAGGTTTCCAACTTGTTTCAGACACCGGATCAAGAGTTCCACTAGTTTAGGAACTTTCGATCAGAGTTTCATTTTGATGGGACTCTATTATCGGACACCCATTAGATTTAGATTCTAGATTTATTGAGAGATTTTATTAGTGATTTGATTGCTAATTATTAATTTAATTGAGTAATTACTTTTTGGATCAAGTCCAATTTGAATTAGATTCAGTTGGGTTTGAATTCGATTAGGTTTATGAAGATGGACTTAATCGCCAGAGAAGTATGATTCCCTAATTTGATCAAGCGTGTTGGGCTTTAATTAATTCATGAATTTGAATTAGAATTTAACTAAGCCTAACTTAAGCCTAAATTAGTTGGTTTAATTCTAGTCTATTGGGCCTAACAATTTGGATTGGGTTGTGTTCAGATTGGATGAGGTTTTTAGACTTTGGTTTGACCTATGTCTTGACATTAGTGCCACATATCCTTGTTTGCGGCCATTCTATTCTCCATGAGAAAGGGTTTGCTCATGAATGTTTTCCATGCAAGAGGGCTCACTGCCTACCTCCTTTTCTACGTCCTAGAAGGATAAGGTAAGATTAGTTGCCATTCAAATTCAATCATAGAGTTTGAAGTCTTGAATAAAACAACTCCTTATCTTCCTTTTCTCCACGCCAACCTTCTCTTATTGCGCCTCTATATAAATTTTTGAATTTTTTCTGGCCTAAGTTTTTTGTTTGAGATCTGAGCCCTCTCCATACCTAAAAAAAGAAAAAAACTTGCGAAGAAAAAATTTGATGGAAAAACCTTGGCACTGGGTTTGGGTCTGCGCAACCTAGTTCATGATCTAGGGTTCCTATTTTGATTTTATATAGTCTGAGTGTCAGATTCTTTACAAAGATTTTGTGGGAGTACTTCTCATCCTCTTTTTATCCCTACTACTATTTCAGAGCATCAAAGTTATGGTGAGGCATTCTTCTCGAGCTAGCAATCGAAGGAGCCTGATCAGGATCAGGAGCCTCGATGTGGATGTATCCTGGAACCAGATTTTATGTAGCTATGTCTGATCAAACAGACGTTCCTAGACGTATTGATTCAGATCATGGTGATCGACTACCATGCAAATATTGTATTCTACATACGTTTAGATGTAGTTAAACATTTCTGCATAGTTTTTCTTTTCAGATCTTATATAATCCATGCATATATTATGTTTAGATCCTTTAATAGGGTTTTTTAATCTAATATATCATAATTAATTAATTGATTAATTAATTTTTACTATAGATTTTTTTATTTTTCAAAAATATTTTTCATATATAGCATTAGCAAATCCTACACTTCTTTCCTCAAATGATATCAGAGCAAAGTTCGCAATATTTTGATGTTCTGAGTGCGTTTGTATTGTATTAGATTGATAAGTTTAGTATTTTGATCTCAATTAATTGATTATATAATATTCTTGAATTAATTAGATCTAATAATCTAATCGTCGTTGCTGAAGGTTGTATCTGCTGGTTAGGGGTTTTTCATTTGCTAATGTAGGGATTGGGAGTAAGGTTATGTGAGTTATCTTGGATATGTTTTGGATCTAATCGTTAATATAAAATTTTAATATTGATCTATTCTTTTATGAGTCGATTAAATTTAATTTTAATCTAATTTTTGATCATTGTAATGCATGTTTGATAAGGATCTAAAGTTTAATTCATGATTTTAGTTTATATCATAGTGTTCAGATTAATTCTACAACTAGTATTGTTTTTATGAAATTGAGCCGATTTAAATTTTAAAGTCTGAGTCACTTGAATTGAGTGAACACATGCTAGTGTGAAGAATCTTTCAAATTTTTAAAAAAATATTTATCAGAAAATATCGCATCCTAACCCTCAGCCCATAACTTAATTAAATTAAGTATATCGATTTGTTCTAGATTATGAATTAAACTCTAAAGTCATCAATGCATAAAACGTTGGGTTATTGGGTTGTTGGAATTTTAGGTTCCATTAAGTTGGATTAGACACTAAGGTTAGGTTAAGAGATGGTTTACTAATTTAGAGTTAAGATTGATCAATTTAATTAAATATTATTTAGATTTAGTAAGAACTCTATAGAATCATTTACATAGTGTAGTTGGTCAAGTCCATGCTTTAATGAGGATAAAATGAATTTGATTCTGGCTAATCGTTTGAACCCATAATTACTTAGGTTGATCAAATTGAACTACATGAAACATGATGGTTTGTCTAAGTAAGTCTGAATAGTGTTGGCCAATGATTTTTAATTGAAAGTTACTTATATTGATTCGGTCTTTGATGAGTTAATAGCTATACCTTCTACTGATCTTACTTACCGAGCCATCCTGGTGAATTAGATTTTAAATTTAGACACTTATGAAGATTTTAATTAGATCACTTGATGATTTGGACTCACTGATAAGCATCGTAAATTCATCAATAAAAGTATTAATTTATTAATTAATTTATATTAATTTTTAAAGAATTATTAATCGATTTATATATAATTTTTAAGAAATTCATATTTTTATTAATTAAAAAATTAATTAAAAAATAATAATAAAAATTAAAAAATAAAATTTTATATATCAATAGAAAGAGCTCATTTTTTTGATCATAATGAAATAAATTTCAAGTAAAATGGAGCTAAAACGAAAAAGATATGAAATTTTTAAAAAAATAAAAAATAAATAAAATTTAAAATAAAAAGAAAGCCGCCATGGCTCAGCCGGCTCCGTAAGCCGAGCCAAGCCAAGCCATCAAAGCCGACTCAGCTGATGAAGCCATCAGCCGGTCCATGATCCAAGCATGGACCGTCAGCTCAGCAGAAACCGACGAATCACAGCATGACACGTGGCAGACCTAGACCCCTTAAAGGGTCCATAGAAATTTATCGTGGCTCATAGGGCAATTCTGGTCTTTTCATTTAGCAAACAGAGGCACTGATTGGCTGCAGTTGATTGCGGTCCAAAATTGGATGGTGGTGGTTGTTTTTTGAATTTGATTCAAATTCTATCAGTGATCTGGCGCGATCCGACGGCCAAAAAACCAAGTGATGAAGATCCAATGGTCCAGAATGCTCCCGACGATGATCAGGACTCCCGACGCATGATTTGCGGCCAGATTTCCTCCATCAATGCGCGATCGAATGGTCAGAAATTTAATCTGACCTTGATCTAGGCCTGATACTGCATCCGATTTTGATGATTTTTGGACCGTTGGAATTCCTATTTGAATGGTCAAATTTTCATCCAGAGTAGTAGAATTCGTCTAGGACTTCTTTTAATCCGATTTTTATTTAGATTTCTTTATATTTTGACGATAAAAGAGTCCCTTAGTCCCACATTGCTCAGAAGCAAACTCTTCAGCCCTCCTAGCTCTATAAAAAGGAACCCTTAGGCCTCCAGAAATCAACATCTCCGGTTAAGGTGAAGCTTTGGTATAGGGACGAAGCCAGGCTATGGGTTAAAGGCTGCTTCGAAGCAACGGATGCCGAGAAGAAGAGCCGAGCTTCTACACCATCTTTCTGCCAATGCCGATCCAAGATCAGAGATCAGGCTATTTTATTCTTTTTAAATTTCATGTATTTAAATTCTAAAATTTTAATTAATAAAAATTTTATTTTTGTATTTTAATTTCTTACTTTTTATTATAATTTAATTTTTATACTTTAATTATTACTTTTTATTTTATTGCAAGTAGATGCTAAGATCTAATTAGTAGATCTTAGTATCAAGTTTAAATTTCTGCACCTTTTAATTTTTATTTTTAATCTTCCGACTTCACTTTTGATCCCAAAACTCAAATCATTTTTTTTTCTTTTGTAAAATCAAAGATTTTAAATCTAAAATACTATCTTTCCTATGGATTCGACCCGACTCACTGCTATCTACGTATTTTTAATTATTTTAAGAAGTTGGATTAAACTGATAAATATGGTATCTTAACGACAATATCGCGTTCCTATCAAGTTTTTGGCGCCATTACCGGGGAAGGCACGGACATTAAATTTTTGATCTCTTTGATTTTTTTATAAATAAATTATAAATAAAATTTTTATTTTCTTATAAATATTGCTTGCTAATTTTTTTTTTTTATTATTTTATAGAAAAAAAGATTAAAGAACAAAAAGAACCAGGAGTTTTGCTTGGTGAGATCAATCCTAACCCTAATTCTCTTTTCTTTTTATTTATTTATTTACTTATTTTATTTTTAAATTAATTTTAAAAAATATCCATTTAAACCTAATTAAAAGTCTCATGATAAGATTAGAAACCCTAACTGCTTAGAGCATGCATCATATTATTTTTATTTTTATTTTTATTTTATTTTATTTTTTTTGGTGATTGCTGGAGGTAAGGTAAGCCTTTCAGAATTTAATTAATTGCATGCATCTAGTTTAAATTGCATAGAACCCTTTGATTGAAAATTTTTGTACATATTCATATTAAATCAAGGGCACAATCCAATTAAACAAGATAAGATGAGGATTTGATCATCTTTTCTTGGCCCACAAACAACCAACCAGCATCCTACATTGACCTAAGCCTTTAAATTAAAATCAATTAAACATCAATCCTAAGAACTCGAGCTCAATAGGACAAGGAACCCTAAGAGTTGAACCGGATTAGGATTAGTTAATTTGACTGGTGTCTAGAAAAGTGGTTCAGGGATGACTGGGCCTGAAGGAAGTTGATTTCTAATTGATTCCGTTCGCTTATCTGGCCAAGTACAATTGGTGTCTAAGGCAAGTAACGGAGGGACTCCCATCGACCTTACACTTACCTGGCCAGTTGATTGGCTAATCCTATACTTGGAGGGCTTGAAGATGACCTTGGTAGTTAGGAGCTATCTAGATCTAGGATAACCCCTAGACAGGATTGATTGACCAACTTAATTGTTAACCAACATCAAACCTAATTAAACTTAATTCTTCTCTCTCTTCTTAGTTCTAGGACTCTTTAGGACCTGTTCTTTAGAACTCTTCTTTTTTTCTTCTTCTTTCTCCTCTAAAAATAAAATAAAATAAAAATTAAATTTAAATAACTAAAAAATATTAAAAATAATAATTAAATTTAATTAATAAATAAAATAATTAATTTTTAATATAATAAAATAATAAAAAAATATAAAAAAATTTTAAAATTTTTATTTGAACATTATGTTAGGGTTGCATTAATACATATACGATAGAAAATTACTTTACCTAATCTAGTTGAACCCAACCATAATAATCGAATGGCTAATCTGAATCTAATAGTCTAAAAATTAGATAAAGTTGATCTTCTTGCTCAGAAATTAGATCAACTTCTAATCCTAGGTCAACAATCTCCAGCACAATTCACATTATTTTCTAATTATCAGGAGAGTTGTTCAATCTGTGCTAGCCCAATCTATCATATGAGTGAATGTCCTATGACTGCACAGTTTCCACATTTTGTCCAAGAACAAATTCAAGCTGCTCAAGGATACTCCAAATTGATTAATGACCCATTTTTAAATTCATATAATCTGGATTGGAGTAACTTTAATTTTTCTTGGACATCCCAACAGACTTAGGCTCAAATCCAAATTTCACCTATACAAAATTATCAAAATAGATCCCAATACCAAAACTATGCCTATAATAATGGCCAGCCTAGTCAGTTTATCCAGCCACCACATCATAATCAACCCTCATACCCACTTTTTCAACAGACCAACCTAGCCGATGATAAATTCAATCAACTTTAATAATTAATTCTAACTTAACAACAATCAATCGCCAGGCTAGAAGCTCAAATAGGATAATTAGTTGAGTCTAACATGAGGAGAGAACTAGATCAATTATCGAACCTACCAATTTTAAATAATTCACCTAATATCCACCAACCATCTGAACCAAATTATCAATTTAATGTCTCACTTAAGAATCCCTAATTTAAGAATATCAAAGTAATTTCTGAACTTAAAAGCTATAGGATTCTTATGGATCCATACCAAAACCAGATGAGAGAGGCTAGTACTGATGCTAGCCAAAATAAAAAATTAGAAAAACTGATTAGTACTGAAACTAACCACATAGAAGAACCCGAGTCAGAAACTAGTATGGATGCTGGTTCTAGTTTAAATAAGATAGAAAAAGGAAAAAAGAGAATCGATGATTTACCCGAGACTTATAAACCCAAAAGTCTGTTCCCTTCAACCCTAGAAGCCGATTCTTCTTATAAAAATCAAGAGGCATGTAATGAAATATCAATGAAGTTATTTAAGCAAGATCACATTAATTTACCTCCAAAATTAAAACAGCCTTTAGTCACCATTCCAGTACCCATTGAATCAAACTTAACTCCTAAAACTCCATTCATGAGTATTTTAGAAGAACAAATAGGAAAAATTCTTAATAAATATGGATCTGAGAATGCAATCATAAATTATATCCCTAAAATTAACAATGAATATATCAATAATAGGATTACAAATCAACTTTCTGAGATTGGTAATTCAAAATCATTGAAATTTGTCAATCCAATATTTGACACAGGATAATAAGCTGCATTGTGTCTGGCTGAAGATAGTAAACTTAGCGCTTGTTGGGAGACAATCCAATATTTAGTTTTTATCTAATTTATTTTTTAATTTATTTTTTTTAGGATAATTTGAATAAGTTGGAGAAAGAGCCCAAATTTTCAAAGGCATGTGCTGGACCAAAAATATAGTCAGGTGTATTCTTTCATGTTCTTTATTACATGTTCTTTATTACACTCTTTATTTTTTTTCTCCATTGAGGACAATGTCGATTAAGTTGAAAAAAAAAAATAAAAATTTTAAAATTTTAAGTCCTCAAAAAAGTTAGTATTTAATATTTAGACACCTGATTATGCTTAAGAATTGAATTAAACTAAGTATTTTTAAAAGAAAATTGATACATAGATCAGAGAATCTGTGAGATATTAAGGAATCAAGTATTAAGAAAATTCAATAAAGAGTTAAGTCTAGAACATAAAAAGTTTTTCCTTGGAGCATTTCTAATTATTTCTACTAGCATCAAAGAAAAGTCTACTTTTTATAGGCTTGTGTAGGGTAACTATACGTTTCTTCATATAACAAATTTATTTTAATAAAATAGTTTCTCAAGTACTTCTCACTAAGTAACCGGGCCTCTTTGCCTAAGCAAGCATTGAGTTTCACGTCAAAAGATGGAAAGGGCAAAGAAGCTCGTTGTAAAGCTAGTCTTAACTCGTAGCCTATTTGATTCGAGCTAGTAAGCCCAAGGGGTATTCTATACCTAGTGCCCTAAAGCCAACTGGTTTGGGAGTCATTGGCCCAAGACTCGCTACATGGATCAAATAGAAAGCTTAAAGGGTTAAGACACTCAATAGTGGTATAATGTTAAAAAAAAAAATATTGATTTTTCATCGAGTAACCGGATTCCGTTGCCTAAGTAAGCAATGATATTCGCATCAAAAAGTGGGCAATGTAAAAATAAAAATCAATAAATGAAGGATGGAAGTAGCAATATACTTACCTATATGAAAGTTTAGACAAATCAGAGATAAAGGTGGGATAATTTAGAAAAAAGTTCTAAAAAATTTAATATTCTTTACTTAATTTTTTTATTGATAAGTATTAATATCCTAATGATATATCTCATTTAAGCTCTACTAAATATCAATGGCTATTTTGAAAACCGCTTAGATAAAATTTGAAACTCTAAAGTTAAAAAGTATTTAAAACTAAATTTTTTCTTTACTCGAGGACGAGCAAAGCTTAAGTTGGAGGGTGTGATAAGCATCATAAATTCACCAATAAAAGTATTAATTTATTAATTAATTTATATTAATTTTTAAAAATTATTAATTAATTTATATATAATTTTTAAGAAATTTATATTTTTATTAATTAAAAAATTAATTAAAAAAATAATAAAAATTAAAAAATAAAATTTTATTATTAATGGAAAGAGCTCATTTTTTTGATCACAATGAAATAAATTTTAGTAAAACGAAGCTAAAATGAAAAAAGATATAAATTTTTTAAAAAATAAAATAAATAAAATTTAAATAAAAAAAATGGCTCAGTCGGCTCTGCAAGCCAAGCTACCAAGCCAAGCCAAGCCATCAAAGCCGACTCAGTCGGTCCATAATCCAGGCGTGGACCGTCAGCTCAGTAGAAACCGATGAATCACAGTGCGACACGTGACAGACCTGAACCCTTAAAGGATCCACAGAAATTTATCGTGGCTCATAGGGCAATTTGGTCTTTTCACTTGGCAACAGAGGCACTGATTGACTGCGATTGATTGTGGTCAAGATCGGATGGTGGTGGTTATTTTTGGGTTTGATTCAAATTCTATCAACAATCTAGCGCTATCCGATGGCCAGAAAATCAAGTGATGAAGATCCAATGGTCCAAAATGCTTCCGACGGTGATCAGGACTTTCGATGCATGATTTACGATAAGATTTCCTCCATCAACGTGTGATCGAACGATCAAAATTTAATCCGACTTGATCTGGGCTGATACTCATCCGATTTTAATGATTTTTGGACCGTTGGATTCCTATTTATGGTCAGATTTCATCCAGAATAGTAGAATTCATCTAGGACTTCTTTTAATCCAATTTTTATTTAAATTTTTTTATATTTTGATGATCAAAGAGTCTCTTAGTCCCATATTTCCCAGAAGCAAACTTTCCAGTCCTCCTAGCTCTATAAAAAGGACCTCAGGCCTCCAGAAATGAACATCTTCAGTCAAGGTAAAGCTTTGGTATAGGACGAAGCCAGGCTATGGGTTAAAGACTGCTTTGAAGCAATGGGTGTCGAGAAGAAGAGTCGAACTTCTACACCATCTTTCTACCAATGCCGATCCAAGATAAGAGATCAGGCTATTTTATTCTTTTTAAATTCCATGTATTTAAATTCTAAAATTTTAATTAATAAAAATTTTATTTTTGTATTTTAATTTCTTATTTTTTATTGCAATTTAATTTTTACACTTTAATTATTACTTTTTATTTTATTGCAAGTAGATGCTAAGATCTAATTAGTAGATCTTAGTACCAAGTTTAAATTTCTGCATCTTTTAATTTTTATTTTTAATCTTCTGACTTCACTTTTGATTTCAAAACTCAAATCATTTTTTTTTAAAAAATCAAAGATTTTAAATCTAAAATACTATCTTTCCTATGGATTCGATCCAACTCACTGCTATCTATGCATTTTCAATTATTTTAAGAAGTCAGATTAAACTGATAAACATGATGTCTTAATGACAATATCGCGTTCCTATCACTCACCCATGTCAATTAGGTAAATCAGTCTGACTGATTTAGGTGCTCCTAATGCCAGCTTAGATTAAATCCTTTTTAATTTGACTTTGTGAAATCAGTGGAAGGATCGAAATTGGCTTACTGAATTTCTTTCTCTTCTTAAAATATGTTAATTAAATCCTCTAAAATTATTAGATCCTTAAAAATAAAATAGTTATATAGATAACTAAATCATAACCTCCCATTAAATTGAGTGATAATGGGTTCATTAGTATAATGATCATTAGAGCTCTAAAGGCCTGGTGATTATTGACTAATGAAATTATCATTCATCAAATAATAATTTGGTTAAGTCTTTCTGATAGTGGTTAGGTTGGCCGACCAAAATTAGGCTTGATCATTTATTGGTTAGATAAGATCAAATGTGGTCATATTAATGGTTGGACCTAACTGAACTTTTTCAGTGGAGGCCAAAGCCTACTAATTAGGTTTTCGGGGCAAAATCAAAATTACTAGAAGTTGTTTATAGAAATAATTAATTTTGAATCTACCCACAGATGCACATGGGTTGATCAATCAAAGTTGGGCTCATGTATAGTCTATGTGGATTCTAATACCCACTAAGAAATTAAAGTAATTCCTCGAATTAAAGGTAGAGGCTATCAATTCGTATAAAATAGTGGAAGAACCTTTAGACTAAAATCCAAGTCTTTAGAATAATTGATTCATATACTAATTAGATTTAGTTTTTTCTTTTTGCGTAGAAATGGTCACTAACCTATCACTCCGATCATTGTTAGACAATGATAAATTAATGGGATCTAACTTCGATAGCTGGTATCGTAAGTTGAAAATTATTTTAGAGCATGAGCAAATTTTTTATATAGTAATGGATCCAGCACCTAAGGAGCCAGCTCTAGGAGCGGTACGAGATACTTACCAAAAGTGGCTCAACGACTGCACCACCATTTGGTGCATAATACTGGCGGCAATGAACGACGAGTTCAGCCGTAGGTTCGAAAATGCCCAACCATGAGAGATGCTTCAAATGTTGAACGACTCCTTTGGCATTCCTGACGATGTTGAAAGGTACAAAATAAGTTGTGCCATTTTCAATGCTCGGATGAGGGATGGGGCCTCAGTCATCGATCATGTATTGCACATGATCGAGATGATTGAGCACCTTAGCAAGCTGGGCTTTCTCTTGCATGAGCAGCTCGGTAAGAATGCGATCCTTAATTCCTTGCCCAAGTTCTTTCTTCTTTTTTTGACTCATTTTAGAATGACAAAGCCTAAAGTCAACTACCATGGCTTGTTGGAGTTGCTGCAGAACTTTAAGAAGGATTACCAACTCCACAAGAAAATGGTGAATGTAGTGGAAGGATCTTCTTCTAATCATCGATCTTTTAAGAAAGGAAAGAAGAACAAGCAGAAGAAAAATAAGAAGATGCAGCCACATGCTGGGATGACTACACAGGTTCAGACCAAGAAGCATAAGCCCGACCAGAGCCCGTTGGAGTACTTTTTTTGTAAGAAGCAAGGGCACTGAAAGAAGAACTATCCTCTATACATTGCCTGGACCTGAACATGCCAAGAAAGAAGTAAGTGGTTGCTGGGCAAGATAATTATATGATAACACTTTGCAATTTTTTCTTATTCGATTCTACTGCCTGGATATTAGATACTGGAAGCTCTTGTCATATTTGTAATTCTATGCAGGGCTTGCAAGTTAATAGGAGATTTGATCAAGGCGAGAGCTTCCTAAATGTTGGAGATGGAAGATAAGTTTCAATTCTAGCTTTAGAAATCATGAATCTTGTAATCAATTCAAATAAAGTTATTCTTAATGAATGTCATTTTTATCCAACTTTCTTATTGAATGTCATTTTTGTAGACCTTTTGGCCATGAATTATTTTAAAATATCAATAAAAAAAATTTTATAATATCATTTTGAATGGTGTTATAATTTTTATTAGATAATTAAATAATGATATTTATTTATTAACTATGCCTGTTAACATGGTTCAATTCTCTGGTAAATGCTCTAGAATTAATGATGTGTCCGAAGTCTACCTTTGGCACTGTAAGCTGAGTCATATTAATAAGAACAGAATAAACATGTTAGCTTAAGAAAAAATTCTTGAAATTAGTGATTGTGAATCACTTTTGACCTGTGAGTCTTATCTTCTAGGTAAAATGATCAAGTCACTTTTTACTGAAAATGGTGAACGAGCCACTGAACTCCTAAGTCTAGTACATTCAGATGTATGTAGACCCATGAGCTCAAATGCCAGAGAAGGATACTTTTACTTCATAATCTTCATAGATGACTTATCTAGATATGGGTACGTCTATTTAATGAAGCATAAGTTAGAGTCATTTGAAATGTTCAAACTATTTCGAAATGAGGTAGAGAAGCAAACTGGAAAGAGTCTTAAAACTCTTTGGTCTGATCAAGGAGGTGAGTACCTTTTCAATGAGTTTCTGATATATCTTACGGAGAATGAAATTCTCTCTCAATGGACCCCTCCTAGAATACCATAACATAATGGTGTATCTGAAAGAAGAAATCGAACCCTATTGGATATGATTTGATCTATGATGGAGTTTGCTGGTTTGCCGATCTTTCTATGGGGATATGCACTCGAGTTAGCTTATTACATTTTAAATAGAATTTTGAGTAAATCTATTAATAAAACACCATATGAGATATGGATAGGGCGTAAGTCGGTGCTCTCACATCTTAAGATTTGGGGGTGTTCGACTTATGTCAAATGTTTGATGACTGACAAGCTTGGATCTAGGTCTGATAAGTGTAGTTTTGTAGGTTACCTAAAAAAAATCAAAGGATATTACTTCTACCTTGCTAATGAGCAAAAAATATTTGTCAACCTTAAGGCAGTCTTTTTAGAAAAGAAGTTTCTTGGTGAAGAAACTAATGTCTCTAAGGTCGAACTTGATAAAGTACGAAAGATGGATGAATAGATATAAGTTGTTAAACCTGAGCAAGATCTGATTAGATCAGATCCAAAATCCATTATAGATGCACTCTTAAGGCGATCTGATAGAGTACCACATCAATCGGACAGATACTATGATTTCTTGATCCGAGATGGAGATCCTATTGAACTCGATGAGAATGATCAGGATCCGATCACCTATATGGATGCAATGCAGAGACCCAACTTTGAGAAATAGTTTGAGGTCATGAAATTCAAAATGAAATTCATGAAGATCAACGATGTATGGACATTGGTTGACCCATCCGAAGGGATAAAACCATTGGGTGTAAGTGGATCTTCAAAAAAAAAAAAAGGGGTGCAGATGAAAAGGTGAAAACCTATAAAGCCCATTTGGTTGCTAAAGGATATCGCCAATATTATGGTATTGACTATGATAAGACATTCTCTCCTATGATAATGCTTAAATCCATTCAAATTATGCTTGCCATTATTGCCCATCTAGACTATGAAATCTGACAGATGGATGTGAAAATAGCTTTTCTAAATGGAGAGCTGGATGAGGAGATGTATATGATACAGTCTGAAAGATTCACATCCATAGATGAGTCTAAGATATGCAAGCTTTAGAGGTCCATTTATGGACTGAAGAAGGCATCTTGGAGCTGGAACATATGATTTGATAGAACAATAAAAAAATATAACTTTATTAAGAACGAAGAGAAGCCTTGCATATATAAGTGGACTAATGGTCCAACAATAGTATTTCTAGTATTGTATGTAGATGACATTCTCTTAATCGAAAATGATATCCCTACATTATAAGGAATAAAGATCTGACTATCATCATAGTTCTCCATGAAAGATCTGGAAGAAGTTTTCTACATCCTAGGGATGAAGATCTATAAAGATAGATCTAAAAGGTTGCTTGGATTATCCCAATCTACGTACATTGATAGTGTGCTAAAATGATTTAGCATGAAGAATTCCAAGAAAAGCTATCTACTGATAGGCTATGAAATTTTTCTTTCAAAGAGGAATTGTCCGACAACACCTCTAGAAAGAGAGCGTATAAATAGAATACCATATGCTTCAATAGTGGATTCTATAATATATGCCATGACATGTACGCGATCAGATGTAGCATACTCACTAGAGGTAGTGAGTAGATACCAATATAATGCAGGAGAGAATCACTGAAAGGTTGTTAACATCATCCTAAAGTATTTAAGAAATACTAAGGACCAGTGGCTTGTATATTATAAATCAGACTTGAAACTTGTGAGATTTATAGACTCCAATTTTTAGTCTGATCATGATGATAGTAAGAGTGTGTCAGGATATATATTCATCCTTAATGGTGGGATAGTCTACTGGAAGAGTTCCAAGCAACACACTGTGATAGATTCAGTTTGTGAGGTAGAGTATGTCGCTGAATCAGATGTTGCCAAAGAAGCAGTGTGACTGAGAAAGTTCATCACCGAGCTCGAAGTAGCACCTTTTCTTGATGGTCTAGTTCTGCTCTATTATGATAGCTCTGGAGCCATTGCTCAGGCGAAGGAACCAAAGGCACACTAGTGGACGAAGCATATTCTGCACCATTACCATCTTGTTCGAGAAATTATGGATCGAGGTGACGTCAACCTTCAGAAGATCAATGAAAAGAAGAACCTGACCGATCCATTCACTAAAACTATTGTGGTGAAGGAGTTCAACAACTTCAAGTTGAAGATAGGTATTAGATACTGTACTGATTAACTTTAGTCCAAGTGAAAGTTTGTTGGAAATATATCCCAAAGTCAATCGTCAGTCTGTTGACGATTGTACTACTTATTATACTTATATATGAATTATTAATTAATAAAGTTATTTTGATATTTTTTTATCATAAATTCTATTATTTTCTAATGAACTCCTGTGTTGTGATGAGATCCTTAGGACTATCTAGTATTCGACAAAGGAGGATTTATCATTTAGTCCTTAAAATAGTTCACGATCAAATGATACGTTGTTACTTAGGACGATAATGTTTATCGAGTATAGATCATTATGTGCCATATAGATTAGTTGTCCTCGTAACCAAGAAGTGTTGAGATAGTAGTATGGCATGCAAATGAGATATATGGGTACATCTGTACTGAACATGACCAACTCTAGAGATTTTCTACTATCAAGATTTACTCTGATGGAATATAGGTATAACTGTCCCTCCGACTTAAGATCACCACGGTGACTTCCAAGCAACTCACTGTGCTTTGGTGCTGGATTACTTGAATTTTTAATTCAGTGATGGAAGATTTTTTGGCACAGTTAAGTACTTGAGAAGTCGGTACGTATATCAAGATGGGATTGGCCACTCTTGCTTTCAGGAGCTGTGTTCAATAGTATTTCAATTTAACAAAGCCTTGGCTAGAATGATCCTTGTGAGGGGTCACAAGACTAATTACTTTGAGACACGATTTGGATGTATCTTTTAGGGTTGACAATCAAACCCTAAAGTCATCCTATGCACAAAGGTCAAAGGGATGAATTATACAGTAACCATATTTGCATAGGTTCTAAATGTTGTGATTGGGACTATTTGACCTATCCAAATATTGGGTACTATTGCTAAATGATCATTTTGATTGGTATAAAAATTGATTTCTATGCTAGCATCTTAGGTTCGGACCTACGGAGTTACACACATTAAAGGATCCTACCTGATTTGATGGTTGGTGAAGAGTCTCACTTGATTGGGACTCTATGGTTAAGAGTTTCACTGGACTGGGACTTTTCAACCGAAAGTCCAACTGGATTAGGACATTGAGTCTCAATGTCTAGGAGTCTGTGGTCAAGAGTTCCACTGAACTAGGACTCCTCAACCAAGAGTCATACTGCTCTGAAACTCTGAATCCTACTTATCTGGGATTCTATGATAGAGGGTTATGACTCTACAATCATGAGTTTCACTTATTTCGGACATCGGGATCAAGAATCCTACTGGTTTGGGACTCTTCGTTCAAGAGTTTCATTTTAATGGGACTCTATTATCCGGGCACCCGCTAAATTTGGACTCTAAATTTATGAGAGATTTTATCAATGATTTGATCATTAATTAATTTAATTTGATTAAATAATTATTTTTAGATCAAGTCCAATTAAATTAGATCCAGTTGGATTTGATCGATTAGGTTATGAGATGACCTAATCACCGAGGAAGTATGATCCCTAATTTGATCAGGAGTTGGGGTTATTTAATTTCTAATTTGATTAAAATTTAACTAAGACTAATTGAGCCTAAATTAGTTGGATTTAATCTAATCTAATTTGGCCTAACCAATTTGGATTGAGTTGGTTCAATTGGATGAGAGGTTTTAAGATTGGTTTGACCTAGTCTTAATATGTGCCACATCACCCTTATTTGCACCATTCTATTCTCCATGAGAAAAGGTTTCTCATGAATGTTTTCCCACGCAAAGAGGGCTCACACCCCTCCTTTCCACATCCTAGAGAGATAAGGTAAGATTAGATTCCATTCAAATTCAAATAGAGTTTGAATTTGAATGAAACGACTCCCTTATCTTACCTTTTCTCCATGCCACCTTTTCTTATGCACCCTCTATAAAATTCTTGGAATTTTTTTTGGGTGAAAATTTTTTTGAGACTCCTCTCCTTTGGTACATGAGCCCTTCCATAGCCTAAAAAAAATAAGAAAAAAAATCTAAGAAGAAAAATTGAGAAAAAGAACTTGGCGCTAGGGTTTGGGTGCTGCGCAGCCCTAGTTCATGATCTATGGTTCCTATTTTAATTTTGTAAGATCTAAGCGTCAGATCTTTACAAGATTTTGTGGAGTGCTTCCTCATCCTCTCTTCTATCTCTGCTACTGATCCATAGCATCCAAAGTTATGGTGGAGGAAGATCGAAATTGTTCGATCAGATCTAGCTGTCAGAAGCATTCTTCATCGAGCTAGCACTTGGAAGGAGCTGATCAGGATCAGAAGCCTCGTGTGGACGATCCATGAAGGCCAGATATTTGTGTGGCTATGTCGTGACCAGCAGACCTTCTAATGATGATCAGATAGCAGTGATCAACTATCCGTGCAAGGTATTATGTTATGAACACGTAGATGTAGTAAACTATTTACTGCATGATTTTCTTTTTTAGATCTATATAAATGCATGCATATTATGTTTATATTTTTTTATATAAGGTTTATTAATTTGATATGATCAGTAATTAATTAATTAAATTAATTAATTTTTGCTATAATTTTTACTATTTTTTTAAAAAAATTAAAAGTAACACTGCAAACCTTGCACTATTCCCTTCATCAACACCTAAGAGAAACCTCTTAATCAGTTTACCTTAGCGGTTACATTTTACCTATTACACACACACACACACACATATTGCAAATCATTTGGGTATTGACAACTACAAAGGGAATATGGACTTAGTATGGCACCTTTATAGTTGATCATATATATATAGATTGGGCTTCGATCGATCGGATCCCATTCTATATCCAATCGGATCTTCAATTGTTGGATCGGCATATATCTATGTGCACGCATCTAAAAAGACATGCCCTGACTGAAAAAATGAGTGCTTGTGCTTGAAAAAATAGAAAAAAAATCTAAAAAAAATTTAGAAAAAAGTCTGAACCTGAAAAAAATTAAAAAAAACTTTGAACCTAAAAAAAGACTAAAAAAATTAAGAAAAAGTCTAAAAAAATTTAAAAAAAATCTAAACTTGAAAAAAATCTAAAAAAAAGCTAAAGAAAAGAAAAGAAAAGAAAAAAAAAAGTGGGGAGAGGGAAGGCACCTACATTCATTATGTAGGCGCCTTCCCCATCTCTCTCTCTCTCTCTCTCTCTCTCTCTCTTTTCAGGTAAGGTTTTCAGATGTTATTTTTACAACTTTTTTCAGCAGGCGTGAAGGCCTTTTTTTTCAGATTTTTTTTTTAGCATAGGACTTTTTTTCAGCCAGAAGGTGCCTTTTTTTTAAAAAAAAAAATTATTTTTTTAGATTTTTTTTATTTTTTTAGGCAATAGGCCTATTTTTTTTTCTAAATTTTTTCAGGCATAGGCACTTTTTCAGCCAGCGCATCTTTTCAAATGCGCATTCGAAGATGCGCGCTGATCGAACGGTCAGAGATCCGATTGGATATAGGCTGGGCTCTAGTCGATCGGAGCCCAGTCTACCTCTATATATATATATATAATGCTATCAAATATATATTTTGTAAATCATTTGAGTATTGACAACTACAAAAGGAATATGGACTCAGTATGGCACCTTTATATATATAATGCTATCAGATATATATTTTGCAGATCATTTGAGTATTAACAACTACAAAAGGAATATGGACTCAGTATGGCACCTTTATGGTTGGACTATTTTAGATTCTAATTCTAGAGAGTGAACTAGTAGAATAATTACTCTTTTTTTAATTTTATTTTGAAACATTTCAGTGATTTAACTAAATAGGTCAAAAGTGGGTCAAGTAGAGTGGGTCAATAGGTTGACCCAATCTATTAATTAGTTAATAACCACTTACATGTTTTTAGAATTTTTAAGTATTGGTGCAGAATCTGATTGACGCCGGATCGAGCTAGAGTTGAGAAACAAGAGGTCTCCATCGGTGACCTGCAAAATAAAGTCCCATCCGAAATCGATGGTGGTGGCTCCAATAGGATCCTCCGACGATCAAGTCAGCTCTTATGACCAACATAAATGGAGTGCTTAGAAAAGAATTCAGCAGAGTTTTGAGAAGGAGAAGAGAGCTTAAAGAAAATTTATCTAGAGGGTCCCTTTTACAGATGAAGCCTGTAACAAACTTGAAAGTGACAGCCATAACCATCAGATAGTGGACCTATTAGGGTCATATGGAGTTTGTTACGGAGAGTAGTAGCCATTGTCGTGACGTGTCCGTTCGTTGGATTTTAATAGTCGAAGTTTGGAAGAAGCAGGCATTGGTTGGTGAAGAGATTTGACATATATCAATTTTAGAGGAGTTTAAACTCCTCTAAGTTGTTTATGAGTGAGTTGATTCATGCCATGTAGAGAGCTATAGATTAAAAGAACTTTGACTGAAAAAAATCACCTAGAGGAAATACGACTAGAGGGGATCATCTAGAAAAAATGCTAGTTGAAATCTGAAAGTAATCCGCTGGAGGAATCTGAATGGAGTTTGACTGATGGAGAAGTTTGGAAGGAGTTCGACTAATGGAGAAGTCCGACTGAAGAAAAAGTCCAAGAGGAGTTCGACTGAAGGAGAAGTCCGACTGCAAGAGAAGTTCGAAAGGAGTTTGACTGATGGAGAAGTTTAGAAGGAGTCCGACTGATGGAGAAGTCCGACTGAAAAAGAAGTCCGAAAGAAGTTCGATTGATGGAGAAGTCCAACTACAGGAGAAATTCGGATGAAGTTCGACTGATGGAGAAGTCCGAAAGAAGTTCGACTAACGGAGAAGTGATGATTGAAGCTCTTCTGTGATTATAAATTATACTTGGCTGAGCATTAGGCCGAACTTTGATGGGAGCGGGGTTTACCCCGAACAATAGTATCCCTACTTTCGAGTTTGGAATTCGAAGGAAGGGAGTAAAAAGGCAACCATCAAAGTTCTTTCTTGGGTTCTGTGATTATTGAAAAAAGCAAGGCATTTTGTCATCTTTCATATTGGTGCCAGAGTCCCTTTAACGTGATCCGACTCGAAGAGACGGATTTTCGAAATTTCGACCAAAGCGCTGCTTGAGACAGGGTGCCATAAAAGCACTGTCTATCGCCATTCTTTTGTCATAATGCTTGGGACACACATCGCATGAAGAATAGTCAAGGAAGATCTGTAATCATGATGGTTTTGGACCACTTTCTACTATTTAAGTCCTTCTTCCTTCCTGGATCTCATCTTTCTTCTCTTCGAGAGTCCTGATTCCTTCCTCCTCTAGCTTTCGTCTTTCTTTCACTCGAGAGTTCTGATTTCTTCTTCCATCCTTCTTGGTTTTGGGCATTCTTCCGCTTGGTCTTCATCGTGCTCATCGCCTCTTTGTCCTTCTCGATCGACCTAGGTCATTTCCACCATCCTTCTTTTTAATTATTCTAGCATTCTTCGCTTCTTATTCTCTCAGTTTTCCTTAAAAAATTTTCCGCATCTTTTGCCTCTTAATTTTTGGAGATTTCTCTTAAATTTAGTTTGATTCGGATGTCCTCCAAAACTTTTCAATCTGCTGGTTTCTGAAGTTCATCCGGTCCAGCCTTTCTTGACCCTATCGCTGTTATAGTAGTTCGCACTCGAGACATGTCTCATCAACCTTTCATACCGGATATCATTCCTTGCATCCTGACCCCGAACGATTTTTTTCTAATTAGGATTTAGTACAGGACCCCTTAAGAGTACAATCTTGAACTTTCCACATCGAGTGATCGAGCAAATTCTCCTTCGACTGGCCGATTCTGCCTATATTTAGAAACTCTACATGCCAGACTTCGACTTCCTCTCCCTCCTTTCATAGTTGCTCTTTTTCAATTTTTGAACATCTTCCTTACCTTCATAGCACCAAATTCTTTTAGGTTTGTGATACAATTCCTTTTCCTCTGTCATCTAGCCGAGGTCCATCCGACCATTTCACTCTTCAGAAACTTCTATACTTTCAAGTGCCATCCTTCTGCAAAAGACTGGTGGTACTTCTCCCCTTAGTTCGGTAAGAAGGGGTTACTGAAAGGTACTTCTTCTTTCATTCACAACTAAAAGAAAAAATATTTTTTTTATGCACTGTCTGACCTTGCTATTAGATCTTTCTCCTTGGGGTCACATTAGGGAGTCAGTCCATCGAGCTCCTAGCTTAGATAGAGCCGACCTTGATTCCTCCAACAAACTCAAAGCATATCGAGCTTCTCTTTTTTTCGATCTTTTGAAAGAATAGATCTTGTTTAACCTGGGTTTGAGTCTTCTTGATCCTATTGGTATATTTTTTACTTTTCGAATTCACTCGATTTCACATTTGTGTACTATCACTGATTGTGATTCCTTGTTTGTTGCAGAAATGAATACTAAAACTGTCGCGATGCTTGCAAAGGGGCTTTACACCTAGAAAAGGAAAGAGAAAGTGCTAGGTGGTAGTTCGAAGAGGGCGAAGGTCAGTACTTCAAGCTCCATGGCCCCCGCTATCACTGCTGCTACTTCCAAGATTGCTGCTAGTGCCGAGGTTCTTCCAACTGCTAAGGTCAGCATTGTTGATGCCAATTCCATGCCCTCTACACCCCTGGGCCCTTCCAGTGGGGATCAAGCTTCGAAGCTTTCTACTGAGGGAGAGACGAGGAAAGGGAAGAAGAAAAAGAAAGCTGTCGCGAAGACACTCCATAAGGCTCACTTTAGTGAGCCGAATGACGACAGCGATGAATGAGGAGAGGATCCTTTTGATCAATAGGAGATTGTCCGGGCTTTAATTAATAAATTTGCCATGCTAGAGTTGGTGGACCGCATGGTCAACCTTGAACCATGGTAGCTCGTCTGGGGTTAAGCGTCATGCGGAGGAGAAGACGGCAAAAATCGAAAGTCTCTAGGGTGTGCTCAGGAAGGAGGAGTTTGTTTTGATCGGACTTAAGGCTGCACTAGCTCTAGAGAAGGAAATAAAGAAACAAGTTGAGATCAAAGTCGCCAAATTGGAAGCTCGGATGGTGAAGTCGATCTCGGAGGTGATGATCCAAGCCGTGGAAGAGTTCAAGGCCTCTTCCAAAATGAGGAACTTGAATGTCGAGTTCAGCCAGCAGGCGTTCATTAAAGATTTTGAGCTCTACGAGGGCCGAGTTGCCTAAAAATTTTTCGAGCTTGACATGAGTTTTTTGGAAGAAGAGGAGGCTGCCGATGGGGAAGCTGAACCATCCACTGCTGCAGTCGACCCTTCTCCCATCGGAGCGATCGTAGAACCTTCCAAACCTGCTGATGAGGAGTCCAAACCCTCTGAACCATCGGGCAAACTTTCTCCTGAGTCCGCAACTACTGTAGGAGCACCAAGTTCCCCTGCTACTTCTCCTCCCGAGGTTGGGAGCTTTTAGTTATTGTATTTTCTTTTTATTTCATCCTACTTGAAAAAACTTTTATCAATGAAAGTGAGACTTTCTTTTATCAATAGCTTAGAATTTCTTTCATATGTTGGATGCAGTCTCCCACCGATGTCGAGTCGCTGTCTTAAGAAATTTCTTTAAAATTGATAATTAAGAGTTTGAAGAGGGAAATTCATCATCCGAGGAAAAAGTTGAAAAAGATAAAAGACGAACTCCAAAGATTCTGAAAAAAAGCTTCGGAGGCGACGATTGAAATCACTCACCTCCGTAAATTACACATGAAGGATTTCGTGAGCTTCAGCATTAAGAAGGATAATTTCAAGAAGTTAGTAAAGTTTAAGAAAAGTGCCAGTGATAAGTCTCGGGCATTGATCATGAAGATCAGCTCTCTCGAAGTTGAACTTGATTTGACGAAAGAGATGATCCAATTATTGGAGGAAAGTTCATCATGGTCTTCTGATAAGTTGAGACACGATTGGGACTGGTCAAAAAAATTTTCGAGCTCTAGAGTCAGCTTCATGATGCCAAAGCTTGGCATGATAAGTGTAGGACTGATTATAGGGAGAAAATGAGTAGACTTGAAAGTGAGCTCAAATTGATGAATGAAGAGGTGGGTCATCTTCGGAGGCAATTACACGATGATCAGTAGGTTGGTGCTGATAAAAAATCAGAGTGGGTTACTTTTCTAAGAAAATTCTTTCGCAGGCTTACATTTGCATACGAGAAGGATAAGACCAAACTCCAACAGTTGAAGATCTAGATGGTATACGAGCGTCAAGCTATGAAGGATGTGGAGGCTGAGTCAGCGGTTTTGAGGAGGCGGTTCAGAGAATCCGAAGATAATTATCGATAAGCCAACAGAATGTATGTGGAGAGCCTGCTAAGGAAGAAAGAACTTGAGGAAGAGATAGTCAGTTTAAAAGAATCTTTGGTGATGGCCAACAGCTCAAAGTCTGAGGGGTCAGATCCTTTTTAGAGCTTTGGCCTTTTCCTCCTTGCTTTTGTAACCAGTCTTATAGACCTTCATTTTATAACAATTCTAACTTTAATGAAGAAATATCTTCTTTAATTATTTTTCTATTTTATTTCTTCATTTTTTTCCTTCCTTTTGTCTTTTGTTGGAATAATCATCGAAAAGTAGCTTTTCTCCTATATTTTCATGACTGAAGATCTTTATTTGTATCAGGATGATGTTAGGACGATGTTGTCTTTCTGTTTCCAGCTTAGTTTTTTTTGGTCCTTTTATCAAGACGAAGTCCTTACTTATTCTTGATGAGGTTAGTTTTTGCTTTTGCCATGATGAGATTTTCCTCCTATCTCAGGCAACCGGAGGTCTTTGATTTGCTCATATTAGGACGAGGTGCTCCTTCTGTTAATAGGACTGCAGTGACACGATCAGACCATTGATAGGTCTTCTCTTCTCCTCTTATTTTTAATAACTGGAGGTCTTTGGTTTGCTCATGTTAGGACAAGATCCTCCTCCTATCCCTAACATGGCAGTAGGGGCACAAATGGGCTATTGAATGAACCTCTTCCCTCATCCTGTCTTAAATTAATGAGGCCTTCAACTTTCCTTAAGTTAGAATGAGGTTCTCCTCATATTCCTAACAAGACTGTAGGGATACAAATGGGCCATTGAATGGGCCTCTCTCCTTATCCCATCTTAAATTAACGAGGTCTTCGACTTTGCTCAAGTTATGATAAGGTCCTCCTTCTGTTCCTAACAAGACTGTAAGGGCACAAATGGACCATTGAATGGGTCTCTCCCCTTATTCCATCTTAAATTAACGAGGTCTTTGATTTGCTCATGTTAGGACGAGGTTCTCCTCCTGTCCCAATCATGGCAATAGAAGCATAAATGAACCATTGAATGGACCTCTTTCCTCCTTCTATCTTAAATAACTAAAGATCTTCGACTTACTTATGTTAGGACGAGGTTCTCCTCCTGTCCCTATCATGACAATAGGGGCACAAATAAGCCATTGAATGGGCCTCTCCCCTCCTTCTGTCTTAAATAATAGGAGGTCTTCGACTTGCTCATGTTAGGATGAGGTTATCCTCTTGTTCCTAACATGACCAATTTTGATTGCTTCTTTCTTGTCATCACATAGTTTTTGCATCAAGAAATGATAATATTGAAATGGAGGAGTTTTAAGAAAAATTACTGATAGTACATTCTCAATTTTTTTGAATTCTAAGGTCATGGGAGTATTGTTCCTCTGAGCTCCTTTAGACAATAAATTTTGGGCCGGACGATCTTTTCTACTTTATACTGGTCTTTCCAATTTGGAACAAGCTTTTTTTGATTCTGAGGTTATGAAATAGCTGCTTATCGAAGTACCAAGTCCTCCACTTTGAATATTCTGCCTTTAACTTTTGAGTTATAATAGTGAGTTACTTTTTGTTTGTAGGCTGCCATCCGAACTTGAGCTTTTTTTCATTTTTCTTCCACCAAGTCGAGGTTAGCCCTTAGGTCCTATGAGTTGCACTGCTCATTGAATGCCACGACTCGTGCTGATGGAAGTTTAAGTTCTATCGGGATGATAGCTTCAGTTCTAAAGGCCAAAGCAAATGGAGTTTCTCCTATTGGTAATCTTTGGATAGTTCGATAAGCTTAGAGCACATGATAGAGTTCATCTATTCAAGTCTCTTTTGCCCTCTCAAGCCTTGCTTTGATACCTTGCAGCAAGGTTCTGTTAGTTACTTCGACCTCTCCATTTACCTGTAGATGAGCCACTGATGTAAAATGGTGGAAGATATTTAGATCTTCATAAAATTTGGCAAATCTCGCTTCAACAAATTATCATCCATTATCTATTATGAGGGTCTAAGATAGATCGAATCTGCAAACAATCAACTTTCAGATGAAATCCTGCACCTTCGCTTCAATTATTTTTGCTAGAGGTTCCACTTCAACCCATTTTGTGAAATAGTCTATTGCCACAAAGACAAACTTTCGTTGTTCGGACACCATTGGAAAAGGTCCAAGTATATCCATTCTCCATTATGCAAATGGCCATGGGGTGCTTAGGGGGGTAAGTTCGGAGGCTGGCTGTCTTTGGATGTTTGAATTTCTTTGGCAACGATCATATTTTTTGACATATTTCATAGAATCATGGTACAAGATCGGTCAATAGTAATCATACTAAAGTAGTCTTTGTGATAAAGATCTAGCCCCTACATGACTTTCGTAGATTCTCTCATGTAATTTTTATAATGCAAAATCAGCTTCTGAAGGTTGGAGACATCTCAAGAATGGTAAAGAATATGATCTTTTATACAGCTTGCCTTCAGACATAACATACCAGGAGGCTTAGTTTCTGAGTTTTTGAGCTTCTTTCGGATTATAAGGAACAACTCCATCTTTAAGATAGATGACTAGTGGATCAATCCAACACAGCTCATGGTCGATCTGCATTATAGATTATGGTTCCTCCGAACTTGGGCATTTCAAAACTTCAAAGAATACTTTCTTAGGTAGTTCGGCCAAGGCTAAAGTGGCCAGTTTAGAGAGAAGGTTGGCTCTAGTATTTTCTGTCCTTGAAATCTGTTGGATGTTAAAATTATTGAAGATCGGAATCAAGTTTTTCACTTTCTCAAGATATTTCATCATGCTTTCCTCTTATGCTTCATAACTATCGCTAACCTGTCCGACCACCATTTGAAAATCACTGTAGATTTAGAATCGATCAGCTTCTAACTCTTTAGCTAATTTTAACACAGTGATCAATACTTCATATTCGGCCTTATTATTAGTTGCAAAAAATTCAAAGAGTAGCATATATTCGGCGATGATCTCCTTCAGATTAACCAAGATCAATCCTATGCCTATACCAGAAGCATTGGATGAGCCATCCATATATAGGGCCCAAAAATCTTCGGAAAGATCGGCTCTTTCTTCAGAGGAGCTCGGCTGCAATCATGAAATGCTGGTTTTCTTCTGTTCAAGCTTGGCTTCATTCAGAATGGTGCATTTCACTACAAAATCTATTAATATTTGGGCTTTGACTGACGGTCGAGGTTGTTAGTTAATATCGAATTTGGTGAGCTCAATTGCCCATTTTGCTATTCTTCCAAAGGCATCTATTCGATGGAGAATTGTCTTGATTAGTTGATCAGTGAGGAGGGTTATGGTATGCCCTTGAAAATAAGATCAGAGTCTTCGGGCTGCAATCAATAGAGCATAAGTTAGTTTTTCTAACTTGGTATACCTAATCTCGGCATCTCTCAAGATCCAACTTATGTAGTAGATCGACTGCTATACTTTCACTTCTTCTTTAACTAAGACTACTGCTAGAGTTGCTGGAGAGACCGCTAGGTATAGAAATAGTTCTTCTCCAGATTTGGACTTGGCTAATAGAGGAGGTGAGCAAAGGTAGTCCTTAAGCTCTTTAAAGACTTGCTGGCATTCGATGGTCCAGCAAAAGTCCTTTGATTGCTTGAGAACTTGAAAAAAGAGCATGCATCGCTCGACCGACCTTGAGATAAAGTGGTTCAGGGCTGCCACCTTTCCAATTAGGTGCTGAACTTCTTTG
This sequence comes from Cocos nucifera, assembly GCA_006176705.1. NCBI lineage: Eukaryota > Viridiplantae > Streptophyta > Magnoliopsida > Arecales > Arecaceae > Cocos > Cocos nucifera. The sequence continues at coordinate 212,003 of QRFJ01004444.1, forward strand.
ATAAATTTAGGAGCCGTCATCTCTTGAATGGCTCGAATCTTCTCCGGATTTGCTTCAATCATGTGCCTTGACACCATGAACCCCAAGAATTTTCTTGAAGTCACACTGAAGGTATATTTGGTTGGGTTCAACTTCATCTTATATTTCTGAAGGGCATCAAAGGTTCCTCAAGATTGGCAATATGATTTATTGAAGTTCGGCTCTTGACAAGCATGTTATCTACATACACTTTCATGTTGCAACCGATTTGCTCCTTGAAGATCTTATTGACTAGGCGCTGGTATGTTGCTCCTACATTTTTGAGTCCAAAAGGCATAATCCTATAACAGTAAAGACCATGGTCAATAATAAAAGCAGTTTTCTCCTCATCCTCTGACGTCATCTGAATTTGATTATAGCCGAAGAAGGCATCCATGAAAGTGAGGAGCTCATGGTCCAAAGTTGCATCAACCAACTGATCAATTTTGAATAGAGGATAGCTATCTTTTGGACAGGCTTTATTCAATTTTTTGAAATCTATGTACATTTTTCATTTACCGTTTGCCTTTTTGATGAGTACGACGTTGGAGACCTAGTTTGGATAGTTGACTTTTTGGATGAATCCAGTCTTAAAGAGCTTGTCAACTTCTTCTATGATTGCCTTCTATCTCTCTGGGGCATGGCTCTGCATCTTTTCTTTCATTGACTGATGTTTTGGATCAACAGCCAAATGATACTCCATGACTTCCGCATCGATTTTTGGCATATCCGTGGAGACCCAGGCAAAAACATCTGCATTTCTTCGAAGAAATTCGATGAGCTACTCTTGTATCCCATCAGTTAGATTGGAACCAATCTGTACCGTATGCTTCACATTCTCATCATTCAAAGAGACTGAGATAAGATCTTCCATCGGTTCTCCTCTTTCTTCTACGAGATCATCCCAGACATCTAACCCATCGACAGGATAAGGGTCGGATTGTTCTTCCTTTTGCAGGATAATTGAATAGTAGTGTCTTACCAGAGTTTGATCTCTCTTGACCTCTCTGATTCCATAACTTATCGGAAACTCCATCTTTAAATAATAAGTTGACATCACTGTCCGAAGTGCATTTAAACCAGATCGGTCGAGAATTGCATTGTAAGCAGAGAGAGCCTTTACTATCAGAAAATCACCTACGCTCTAGATTGTCTTGGATATTGTCCTATAGCCATAGCTAGAGTTATTACACCTTCAATTGGTACTGTAGCACCAGCAAAGCCTACTAGTGAAGAGTTTATTGGTCCAAACCGACTATTAGATATTGACATTTTCGAGAAAGCATCATAAAACAAGACGTCGGCCAAACTTTCATTATCAACTAAGATGCGACATACATTATAGTCTGCTATATTTAAAGAGATTACAACCACGTCATTGTACGAAAACTGTACTCTTCGTGCATCTACCTTAGTGAAGGTTATGGATTCTTCAGTCCTCCATCTCTTCACTGATCCCTCAGATTTGCTGATCTCTTCTCATCGAAGTCTCCTAGAGATAGTGTTGATGATGCCAAGAGGCAGCTGATCTTCTTATTATTCCTCCCTCCTTGGTGGTTCTGACTGTGGTAGTGCCCTCGATCGATCTTCTCTTACTTCAGATCGAGGTCTAAGAAATCGATCCAACCGGCCTCTCCTGATGAGCTCTTCGATCTCGTCTTGGAGTTGAATGCATTCTTCAGTATTATGGACATGATCACAATGGTAGAGACAGTACTTATTAGGATTGCGCTTATCAGGATGAGTGCGCATCCTTTCAGATCTCGGTAGTTGCTCCTTGATCTCCATCAATACTTATATTTTTGGAGCATTGAGGAGGGCGTAGTTGTGCAACCTTATGAGGGAAGAACTTCTTTATGCCCTTCTGTCGGAGCTTCTTTGACGATGAGCTTGAGGAGGAGTTCGGGCTCGCTTGTACTCGAAGGGAGTCCGTGAGTGCGATCAAACTTTATTCGACCCTCCATCAACTGCAGACTTATTAGACTCGCCCGTCTGCCACTTTCTTGTGGCTTCCTCATCCTTCAACTTAAAGGCTTCTTCCGCTCGGGCATATCCTTCAGTCCGAGCTAGCAGATCAGCAAAGTTTCTGAAGTACTTTTTCTTCAGAAAGAACAGTAAATCATTCTTCTGAAGGCCGCCCTTCAGTGCGGCCATTGCAACAGACTAGTCCAAGTTTTGGACTTTCAGTACGGCAACATTGAAGTAATTATCATAAGCTCGGATGGACTCTCCTTTCTTTTACCTAATATTGATGAGGAAGTCCGAACCTCTCCGAGGATGTCGGTTGCTAACAAAATGAGCCACAAACTGATGGCTCATCTGATCAAAAAAAAGATCATACCTGGCTTCAATGTCGAGTACCAATTTCTTACTACTTCCTTCAAGATAGATGGGAAAGCTCAGCATAAGATGGCGTCTGGTGCGTCATGGAGCAGCATCATGGTCCGGAAGGCCTTCAGATGATCGACTGGATCAGAGGTTCCATCATAGCTTTCAAATTGGGAAAGCTTGAAGTTCGACGGAATGGTCTCTTACATAATTTGGAGAGAGAAAGGAGGATCGATGCAGATATCGTCATGGTGAGCTAGGGCGATGTGGCAGAGTTTCTCAATCCATCAGTCCATCTCTTATAGTTTTTGATTGAGGATGTCATCTCAATCGTAGATCTTGGAAGACTTTCGACTGTAGATGGAGAAGGTCTCTTTTGGAGAATAATTATGATCTAAATAAGGATCCTCTGCTCTTTATTTTTCCTTCCTAGGGACAATGGGTATGCTAGCCCAAGTGCATCTTCTTGAGATCGATTCATGACATTTCGATGGTGGATTTTGTGACGGAACCACTACCAAGAGTTACTGCATGGCCTACACCATTTCGGTGAGGTCCTGAACTCACTGCATCAGTAGGTTAAACTACTCAAGATCTATCGTGGCCGCTAGTGGAGGAGGTTGAAGCATCAACGATGGAGCAGAAATAGATGGATCTAGCTCAGATCTGATGGCAGAAGCGGTGGATCTCTAGATAGTCACCTTCTTTGGAGGCATTTCTTGGGATTGAGGAAGAGGATAGAGATGAACCTTGAAGAAGAAGATCCATAGGGTTGACTGAGCACTCCTTTAAGAATAAGGATTTATAAATGGGCCCTTCCTCTAGCGCTAATTCTATTAGAGCAGAATCTGATTGACGTCGGATTGAGCTGGAGTTGAGGAAGAAGAGGTCTCCATCGGTGATCTGCAAAATAAAATTCCATCAAGAATTGATGGTGGTGGCTCAAGTAGGATCCTCCAACGATCAAGTCAGCTCTTCTGGCCAACAAAAATGGAGTGCTTAGAAAAGAATTCAGCAGAGTTTTAAGAAGGAGAAGAGAGCTTAGAGAAAACGTATTTGAAGGATTTCTTTTATAGATAGAGCCTTTAATAAACTTGAAAGTGACAGCCGTAACCATCGGATAGTGGGCCACTTGAAATCACGTGGAGTTTATTATAGAAAGTAGTGTCCGTTGTCGTGACGTGCCCATTTATTGGAATTTAATGGTCGAAGTTCGGAGGAAGCAGACGTTGGTTGGTGAAGAGCTTTGACATATATCAATTTCAGAAGAGTTCGGACTCCTTTAAGTTGTTTATGAGTGAGTTGATTCATGCCATGTAGAGAGCTGTAGATTAAAAAAGGTTTGACTGAAAGAAATCATCTAAAGGAAATACGACTAGAGGAGATCATCCGGAAGGAATGTTAGTTAAAATCTAAAAGTAATCCACTGGAGAAATCTGGATGGAGTTCGACTGATGGAAAAATCTAAAAGGAGTCTGACTGATGGAGAAGTCTGACTGAAGAAGAAGTCCGAAAGGAGTTGGGTTGAAGAAGAAGTCCGACTGCAAGAGAAGTTCGGGAGGAGTTTGACTGATGGAGAAGTCCAACTGAAAGAGAAATCCAAAAGGAGTTCGACTGATAGAGAAGTTGGGCTGCAGGAGAAGTCCAAGAGGAGTTCGATTGATGGAGAAGTTCGAAAAGAGTTCGACTGACGGAGAAGTGATGATTGAAGCTCTTCTGTGATTACAAATTACACTTGGTTGAGCATTAGACCAAACTTTGGTGAGAGCGGGGTTTACCCCCAACACTAAGTTTGCGATCAGCCTAACATGTATAGGTTTCCAAGTCACTGGTTGCATGAGTTGATTCAACCAAGCTTGTTGGTTTTTAGAACATCAATTGCTACTTTAATCTATATCGATGTTATTCTTGCATTGGTTTGAAATGGGCATGGTCCCTCCTCTTTACAATAGGGGGTGGTAGGGTGGGTCATATTGGATTCATGCTGCATCAAAAGGTAAGAAACATATTTATTAAATGGGTCAAAAATCAAAATCTATCTTCCATTCTTTTAGAAAACAAGTCCAATGCCCAATTATAATAACACAGTTAAGAAAAAAATCAAGTAAAGTCTAGTCTATAATGACATGCTAATTTAGTATGGCATGAGGAAATAGACTATAAATATATTTTCTTGACACAATTATTGAACACAATTATCTAGAGTTGCATATAGGACATATTAGATTGGGGTACGCCTGACCTCAACCTAATATGATTTTATATTTGAGTCATGATTTTGGATTTGAATCCTAGCTAGAGGTGCAATCGAGTCGAGTCGAGTAACTGGAAGCTCGAGCTTGACTTGACTTAAAATACCCAGGCTTAAAATTTGGCTCGAGCTCGATCGAGCATTAATATCTCAAACTTGAATTCGACTCAATAAAAAATAGGCAGAGCTTGAGATCGGCTCGACTCAACTCGAATATAAATCGAACTATATTCAAGCTCGAGTTCGAGCTCGAAATCGAGCCTCATCTTGCTAATAATACATATATTAATATATATATTATAAATATATATATAGAGAGCTGGACTGGACTTCGATCGATAGGATCTCAGTTTATATTTGATTGAATCTCCAACCATTAGATCAACATATCAAAAATAGTACGCCTGAAAAGATGCGCCTTCTGAAAAAATAGGCGTCTGAAAAAAAATCTGAAGAAAAACAGGCGTAGGCACATGAAATGAACAAAAAAAAATTTGCAGGCGTAGGCATCTAGAAAAAAAAAGGTGCCTTCTTTCCTCTCCCCTTTTTTTTAGGTGCATGTGCCTATTTTTTTTAGATTTTTTTAGTTTTTTTTTCAAGACTTGGAGACACCTGAAGGCACCTTCATGTGCCTCCAGGCTAGAAAAAAAACCTGAAAAACTAAAAAAAAACTAAAAAAGTTGAAAAAATAAGGTCATGCCCTTTTTTTTCAGTTGTAGGGCTTTTTTTTTGAATTTTTTTAAGAACTTTATTTTTTCTATTTTTGTTTTAATTTTTTTTGGCTTGAAGGCATCTAAAAAAATTTTAAAAAAAAAATTTTAGGCACAGATGCGCACCTTTTTTTTTTTCAGGCATGCCTTTTTAGGTTCGTGTGCGTAGACACATGTTGATCTAATGGTTGGAGATATGACTGAATATGGACTGGGATCCGATCGAGCAGAGCACAGTCCATCTCTCTTTCTTTATATATATATATTCGAGTAGGTTTGCAAATTTTCAAGCCAAGTATCCTACTACTCGAGCTCGATTTGAACTCGATAATAACCGAGTCGAGCTCGAGTAGCTCGTGAGTAACTTGACTCATTTGCACCCCTAATCTAAGCCATTAGCTGATTGCCTTAGCTTGGATTAGGTTAGATCCATGGAAAAGTTTTTTAGACCTACTGGCTATTCGAGTTGGGTTGGGATCAAGTATGACCTAAACCCAACCCTAAGTGCTCAAGTTTGGATCGAGACCAAATCGGATCAAGTTTGAGATTCAAGTCAAGCATCTGTTCATTATTTTATTGCTAAAATAAAGTAAATAATAATTAATATAAAATTACTAAAATTTGTTAAATAAAATTAAAAAAGAGCAAACATAAACTTGATTTTTTATTCAAAAGTTTTAATTCCATCCAAATAATTGATCATTTTTAAGTTTATAAATTTTGATTTTTAAAACATATATACATATATTGATATACTTGAGGTATTATAAATAAAAATCCACCAAAATTAATAGTGAATATGAATATTTAAATATAGTTAAGTGACCATTGATGAGAGGAAATATGGTTGTTAAGATAAAAAAAGAAATTAATTTAATAAGAATTCATCCAATGAATTGAAAAAGATATTCATAACAAATAAAATGGAGGTTTATATGATCTGGATTTTTTTGGATCGGACGAATTAGCATTTATAAGACCCAAATTTGTGCCCAGATTGTAGAACAATTTAAATTCTAACCTTCAAATTCGACCCAATCCACAGGTGTTCAAATATGGATCTGATTGGGTCTAACAGGTAAGGAGGGTGGACCCATCCTATTGCCGGCCCTAAAATGGGTAAGACTTTGGAATTTATAGTTGATCAATTCAGTAAAAAGATGCACTGAAGTTGACCTGGCATGATGGCCCAAATGTGCTTTCTTCAACCTACTTATCACATAAAGGCATTTCGGGTTTGCGGGTCGGATGATATAGTGTTATTAAATCTGGCCCGGCCCAGCCCGACCGATTGGATCGAAAACTGGTGACCCGATTATGAGACCGGACCGGTTATTTAATTAAACCGTTTATGCTTAAAATCTGATTAAACCCATGTGAATCGGCCAATTGGATCGTGAACCATATGACCCGGTCTAACCCGATTGGGCCATAAATCTAAAAATTTAAAGTTAAAATTTAAAACCTTTGCTTCAACTTCTGATCCCATCGTCCCTTCGCCTTCGACTTCCCGAGCACAAACCCCAGCGGCCCAGCTCGTTTTCGCTTCCTTGGTGACCAAATCAATGGCAACGGTGGCAGCGGCGAAGGAGGACCGAATCTTTTCGGTGACGGTGAGTAATATCTAAATCTAACCACTTTTTTCCAAATCTATGGACTCTGGAGTCCAGCGGTGAATAGGACCTAGGAATCAAGATCGACCCCTCTGTTCACCTCTTGCTCCAATCGCGACCTCCCTCCTCTACTCACCCCTCCCCTTCGGGACCTCCCTTTGTCGATTTCTTCTTCGCTCGGCCCCCTTTCCCCTTTGCCTCCTCCTCCACCATCGTCTGGGAATCCTCCCTCCGCCTCCTCCTTCACCGCCATCCGAAAATCCTCCATCGGCTCCCTCCCCCCTTTGCCTCCTCCTTTGTACGCTAGACCCTCTCCCCTCTGCCTCCTCCTCTATCGGCTCCCCCCTCCATTGCCTCTCCTCTGCTCATTCCCCCCCTCCGCCTCCTCTTTCTCCTCCGTATGCTCGACTCCCTCCCCTGCCTCCTTTGCTCAGCTCCCTCCTCCTCCTCCTCCTCTATATGGCCATCCGGCTCCCCCCCCCCCCCTCTTCTTCTCCTCCGTATACAACCTGGGACTTGGGAGCCATAGACAATGGTGGAGAAAAAAAATTATTTTTTAATGATGCTGTCTGTCTGTGTCATAGTAAATAGTAAACACATTTATTAAAGTTAAATACCATGCTAAACATTCGTGGATATGAAATTTTTTTTTTTAATGATGCTTTGCTGGTGTGTCCTTAGTACTGGCTGACCGCTATGTTACAGTAAATACTAAACATTCATTTTTTTAAATTTTTTGTAACCCATGACCGTGAGTTGGACTCTATAAGATCATGAAAAAAAAAAATAGAAATGGAAGAAGATGTCGATGGCTTGATCCTGTTATTTACTAATTTTATCTTCTACTTATAAATTATAGCTTGATTTAATTTTCTTTATAGATTATCAAAATGGCCTCTGTTAAAGGGAGTATGCCATCGATGGGTGATTCAAGTAATACTTCATCCGCTCAAATAATTGAGATTAGAGGTAAAAGTGATCCTACATGGAGTCATTGTAAAGAAGCTCCTGAACTTAGTAGTAATACCAAAAGAATGAAGTTGGCATGCTTGTATTGTGGAAAGTCATTTACTGGTGGTGGGATCAATCACTTCAAACAACATCTTGTAGGAGTAAAAGGAGAAGTAGAACCATGCTGCAAGGTGCCGGTGGATATTCGCCATCAAATGATACAAAATATTCAAGCTATTAGTGAGAAGAAGAAAAGAACAAAGAAAATGGATGAAGATTATAATTTCTTTAGTGCAAGGCATAAGGAACATGAGGAATAAGTATATTATAGGCAATTAGGTAAAGATGATGACATACAAGAAATTCCTCCCTCATCAAATAAGTTTATGGGCAATGCAAAAGATAAAAATATAGAAGGTGGAAAAGAAAAACAACTAGGAATAATTGAAAATTATTTCATGCTAAGAATAACTCCTGGTGCTCAACCAACTATAAAAAGCTTGTTGCAAAACAAAGAAGCAGTTAAAAGGTATGATCTTGCAGTGGCAAAATAGATGATAGATGCATGTGTACCATTTAATGCTATCAACTCTAAGTATTATCAGTGCATGATAGATGCCATAGCTAGTATGGGGCCTGATTATAAAGCTCCAAATTTTCATTCTGTTCGTAGTTATTTGTTATCAAAGAATGTTGATGAGGTAAAAAAGTATGTTGAAAGCTTTCATGCCATATAGAAGAAAACAGAATGCACAATCATGGCTGATGGATGGACAGATCAGTGTAGGAGAATTTTAATTATTTTTCTAGTTTATTGTTCTAGAGGGATCATATTTTTGAAGAGTGTGGATGCTTCAGATACCTCAAAGACAGCTAATATGTTGTACAAGTTGTTTAAAGAAATTGTCATGTCCGTTGGTTTTGAAAATATGGTTCATGATTGATGATGCTGCAAACTATGTTGCTGCCGGTAAGAAATTAGAGCAAAACTTTTCTACACTTTTTTGGTCATCTTGTGCTACTCATTGTCTTAATTTCATCATGCAAGACATTGAAAAGTTAGTTTCAGTTAAAAACACCGTAGCCCATGCTACAGATATCACAAAATATATTTATAATCATTGTTATCCTTTGTATTTGATGAGAAAATTTACTGGTGGAAAGGAGATAATTCGTTCGGCACTTACATATTTTGCTATCAATTTTATTGCTTTACAAAGCATATTGGGCCATAAAGATGCATTAAGAGCAATGGTGACTTCTAGAGAGTGGACAATTTTAGCTTATGCTAAGGATAGTAAAGAAAAAAAGCTCACCAATGATGTGCTTAATTCTCTTTTTTGGAATGAATGTGCAACCATTGTTAAACTAAAAGAGCCTTTAATTTGAGTTTTGAGGATTATTGACAGTGATGATAAACCTTCAATCGATTACTTGTATCATGCTATGCATCAAGCTAGAGATGAAATGATCAAGAGATTTAGAAGAAGAAAGATTATAGTTGAATCTTATTTGAGGATAATTGATTCTCGGTGGGATTTGCAATTACACCAAAATTTTTATATAGCTAGGTTTTGGTTGATCCATGTTTTCAATATGACTCAAAACTTATGGACAAATATCCTCGTAGTATTTCTGGACTCTTAGATGTCATAGAGAGGTATTCATTTGGTAATCCAATCTTGCAGAAAAATTTAACTAATGAGATAAGGTTATTTAGAAATGTAGAAAATGACTTTGGATGCTCGTCGGCTATAAATGATTGAAGTTGCTTGGCTCCAGGTAAGCTTGTTCCTTAGTTATGTTCTTATGCTTTCATAGTTTCATTGATTTAAAGTTTTTTCAATTACATTATATTTTAACAAATACAATATTTTATATCTAGATGAATGATGGGTCACCTATGGAAGTTGTGCATCTAATTTGTAAAAATTAGCTATTCATATTTTAAGCTAAACTTATAGTGCATCTGGATGTGAGAGAAATTGGAGCATCTTCGAACATATTCATTCTAAAAAGAGATAGGTTAGAGCACTAAAGGCTTAATGATCCATTATTTGTGTACTATAATTTGAGACTACAACAAAGATAATTTTATTATGAATGATATCTAATTGCTTGTATTTATTTCTTATTATTTAATTTTAAAACTAACAAATATTAAATATAGATTTTATTTCAAGGGTTGCAACTATGATCCTATTGATTTTAAATTGTTTGGTGATAATGATGCGTGGATATTAGTCGATGATCCATCGGAGTTAACAAGTGAGGAATTGAGAACTTTTCATCATGAATTGACATCATGTTCTATTCAAGAAAATAATAATAATAATGAGCAAATTATTTTATTATATAATTTATGAATAAAATATCATTATAATTTTGTTACATATAGTTTTTCTTTTTAACATTTTGTTAAATTTGTGACTTTGTAGATATATTAAACTTGAAAGATTTGGATGGTGATGATAGTGAAAATGATGGAAATGATGCCAATAGGAGAGAAGATGGAGGAGATGAGAACATTGCAAGTCAAGAAGATGTTTTTGCAAATATTGACATAAATTTTAGTTCATTAATTTAAATTTTTATGTTGTATACTTGTTTATCACTTTTAACTTTTTTCAAAAGATATTGAAGTAAAATATCGTATGATGTACTTATTTGTTAAAACTTTTTATCTTGCTAGCAGATATGGATGGTTATATTTTAAACTACTAGTTATTATGTATTTATAATTTTATGCTATTAAATTTTTATATTTATCAATATTTAATGTAGTTATTTATATTTATAGGATTACAATTTTATTTTATTTATATTTTAATACTTATAGCATTGAAATATATATTATGAAAATTCAGAACTATTATTATTATTTTAGATATAAATAAATTATTAAATTTTAAATTTTATACTTTATGTATTGATCCATGATTCAATTGTTGATCCGGTGGTTGGACCGTGACCCACTAATCCGTGCTTTGTCCGGGTCAAAATCCGGGCCGGATTTATTAACTTTGAGGTGATGGATTGCCACCCTTTTCACCCTCAACGAAACCCCCCTGGTCCCCTGCTCCCACCCCACTTACGCCCCGCGCTCGACGTTTTCTCGGGTTGAGTTCCCGCCAAAAGGGGGCACGCGTCTCTCGGATCTCCCACATCCATGGATCGAAACCCTCGCTCTCCGATGTGTCTCGTTTCGATGGGGGCCGAGGAGAAGACTACACCAAGGAACCGAGATGAGCCGGCGACGGCGGTGCTCGGCTCTTCCGTTACTCCCATGGCGAGGTCGTCTTCGTCCGCCACTCCTGGGCCCGGCGGTTCCAATCCCACTCCCTGCGCTCCCTTTACCGGTTCTTCTTCTTCCGCGTCTTCCGACAAGAACACGGTTCGATTTCATTTGAACCCCTTTTTTTCTTTTTTTTTTTCTTGGACAATGCTGTGGTTATCCGAATCATCAAAATTGGATTTTTATTTTTTGTTTGAAATCCTAGGTTTTGTTGTCCGATTGGTGGTTGGTTAAAGCGGAAAGAGGAGCGGGTGGGAAAAGATTGGCCGTCAGTGGGTTTACCACCAGGTAAGCGATTAATTCCAATGGATATTTTGGATCCAACTGCAATGTAGCTGTAGAATGATGGGATTTTTTGGGGAAACAAATGGTTAATGATTAGAGGAGAAATAAGTACAGTGAGTCTAATTTTCTTTTTGTAAATCTAGTTTCTACACTAGAACCATGTAAAGTTCTTCTGTCATTTCTTGCCTGTATATCATTTGTGTTGGTTCGTAAATCTTTTTGGTGCTTGATGTTTTTCTGGTTTATTGGAACCTCTTGGCAAAATTCGATGTTATGATAATGTTATACCTACTCAACTTGTTTCTACTTCTTGATTTGCTTTCACTGACTAGAATGGGAAGGCAAGGAGCTACAAAGCTTTGACACCCAGTTTCTAGCTTAGGAAGCAGCCTCCCAAGCACAGATGCTTCAACTTGCAGGACGTTTCCATGTCCTGTACATATCAGACATGATACTTGTCAGATGCGATGAGGATGTACTTATTTTGAGTATCTCAATTACAAAGGAATTAAAGAGGCTCTAGATACTGCTTAGATACACATGGATTTATTTTTTTTTGAAAATTATCCTCCTGTTTCTTTAGATTTTTTTGGCATCTTGTTCATCTCAATAGGAAGGATCACGTGTTGTAAGCTACCAAAACTAGTTATGATAGGAAAGATGGTCGTGGTCTTGTTGTGGCTTGGAACACGATAGTGCAGGTAAACCCTGTGTTATACTTCAGAACCTGGAAATCTGAACTTTTATATTCTTAGTGTTTTCAGTCTATGCCTGACGGTGTCAAATTGTTGTGTTATATTATTTTTAACAACTTTATTGTTGTTTCACTTCAAATACAGGCAACAAGCAGTGAGAGTCTTCACTTCTGCACCTATTGCAAAAAGATATGATGCCTACACTCTTGAGACTGAAGATGGGATCATTGTGATGATTCAGGGCATGATAAACAAAGCACTTGCACATGATAATGGGTTTCCTCCTGAGGTTTGTGATTTTCTTCTCTCCTTTATTTTGATATATTAATCAGTAAGAACTCAAAAGCAATTGTTCATCCTTTACTTGACTGCTAGTTGCCCGATATTCTATCTTGTAAAAAGGCATTACACCCCAAAGTTAATTGTATAAGCAGCAGTTTCAGTAATAAAAGCTAGAAAATAGTTAGGCTAAAATGGCTAAAATATTTTTCTGCTTGTTGCTTGTTGACTGTTGAGATGTGCAACTATGGATGTTCAATGCTGACAATCTCTTATAATATGTTTTTCACCTTTCTGCCTTATGACATTTACAGATTTGCAATCGTTTCCTAGTTGGATTTCCTTATAACTGGGATTACTATGCTGATGAGTATTTTAGAAAGAGTTCCACTTGTTCAAGTAATTCTTCAAGATCTGCTGGTTTTGGTGAGCTATCCAAAGATTCAGCTGATGGTGCTGGTTGTTCATCTTCAGTATGTGTAAAGGAGTCTCCAATTGGTCGGATATGTGACATCCTGATATCTTCTGGTGGCACTCTGTCAAGAAACATCACTGAAAATCTGAAAAAATTCTTCAGAGATCCTTCATTGAATCCGATTTGCCAAAAATCACTTTTGGCTGTGGAAAAGTATGGTGAGCATGAGATGGATAAAAGTTATCAAAAGCATGAAAATGGCAAGGAATTTGCTACCACCATTAACCATGACTCTGAAGGACATGTAACTAGCCATGCTGAAGAAGGGGGTCATAGAAATGACTTACATGCAGGTGATGTCCCAGAAGAAAATTCTAACTTAAATCATGATGTCTCATATGATTCTTTAATGCATAAGAGCAGAGAAACTGATAGCCAGCCAGCAGCAGAGATTGCTAGCCAGACAGAGACAGGAACAACCATGCAGAGGGAAACACTGTTGACGAAAACAAGAGATGTAGAGAAGGATAATGATTTGGTGGTCTCTGTTCCAATGGATTATGACAGTGTTGATCACGTTGCAGCTTGTATAGAAGGAAAAGAAAGTGCTGAGAGTAGATTAGAGTCATGCAAAGTGGGGATGAAATACTTATTAAAAGATTCACTGCCAAAAGAATCAAATCTTACAAATCATGAACATGATGAGGAACTTGGAGATGATGTAGTAAGAAGACAGCATTCTGTAGAAATTTTAAGAATACCAAATTTAGGTGTTTCAGATGATTCGCTGGTGCAAAAAGATTGTGACCCAAAAAATGCAAATTCATCAAAAGTCAAAATGACTGTGGTTTCAGGAAATTCTCTTGTTTCTGATGTCACAAGACCATTGAAGGTTTCCATGCCACAGGATGATAGAACAAAATCTAAGATTTCATCACAGAATCAAGTAATGGTGCATTCTACCGTTTTAGTAGCTCAAGATGATGCAGATTCTTATCGTGTTGAAAGGAGAGGGATGGACCTTAACAACCTGAAGGCAGCAAATGTTAACATCACAGGAATTTCTAAAGATTTTTCATCAAATGAGATAGATGATATGTGTCGTAGGATTTTTAAGAAAATTGAGAGCTGTAAATTTCCTGCTGCAAGGGATTCCATTCCCCAGATAGGGTCTGTTGATATGAAAAGCACTAGAGCATCAGAAGTGAAGGAATCTCCAACAAATAAACGTTTAACTGAAGTAGTTAAAAAAGGAGGAAGAAAGAAGGAAAACATTCAGAAAGAAGATCAGAAATGTGCTGAATGCATCAATAGTAAAGTTTGTTTGCACTTTTCTATGCCAGCAGCTCAAAAATCTCCCAATGAAGAAAAATTAACAGGTAAATTTTCTTTGTGTGGAACCGAAGAACTCTCATCAACTGGAGGTGTTCAGGATGATGTGTCTTTGCTTGTTCTTCGCACACGTGATGTGCCCAGAAATAGTTCTGCTTCATCAGAGGGGAAACCTGTAAAAAGCTCAACTAATGTCAAGGCTGATGCATTAAGTACCAGGATGCAGTCATCAAAGAAAAAAGGGGATGATAACCAGATGGCTAAATGTAACCCTGAGGTTGAAAAAATTGGGGTCAGTTCTGTACCCATGGACCATAACATTGTAAATGCAGCAAACGATGCTAAGCATGCATCCAGGCACAAACATACTCAGGCTCTGGCTAAAGTTGGAAAGGTTTCTCTTGAATCATTACCAACGGAACATAGTAGCGAAGATGTAAACCATGGGTTTCAGCCATGCATTGTATCTATTCCAGCTGCTACTGGTGTAATGCACAGACAAGGTAATAGACATCCTAATGACTGCATTGGCATGAATGATGACAATGAAAATGTGCCATTGAAGTTTCCTGTTAAAACTACAGGTCATTTAGCTAATTCAGTGAAGGAGCAATCCAGCAATGATAAAACATCAGCTATGACTGGGGAAAACATTCCAAACAGACCAAATGATCAAAATGTAAGTCAATATTATTATGTTATACACTAAATTTTTTTCCCTTCTTTGGTTTCATTTGATTAAGAGTACAATATAATTGGCATCTTAACAATCAGAGAAATGCAAAAGCTATTGATCAAAACTGAAGTTTTAGATCTTCTATGCGATGTTGATGTTAAACAGGCCAAAATGTCTGAAGTTTTAATGATGGAGCAACCTTCAGGGGTGAAAACATTGCACGCTACTAGAAGGAAAACAGCTTGGAGGCCAATTTCATCGGTAAACATCTTCACTTTGTTCTCTTTGTAATTTGAATCTTTCTGAATTTGATTGATACGAACTATTTCTGCAACATAAACTCTAAAAATTACTGTTCAATCAGTAGTTTTTATATTCATATTATGATTTTCTAAATGTAAATATTTGCTGGATGGCCCAAGACTCGGAGTTTGCCAAACTTTGATGCAAATCAAATGTCTGGTTCATTTTATCCAAAATGAAATGTTTTCGGCAAAACATTTCATGCAGGATTTTGTTTTGGATCAATTGATTTAATCTTGGCACTGATAGTTTAAAATGAAACTCTTGGGTTTCACCGGTAACTTTTGAAACTAAACCTATTAGAAAGAGACAGCTTCTAATTCAACATAATATCATGTCCAAATCATTATTGCGGTTCAAATCAGAAGTTCAGGATATCAAAATTATCCAGCTAAGGGTAATGATAGGAAAGCTATAAAATAATAGTAGGATATTTAATATTAGAGAAAAAAACTGAAAACATGATTCTGCCGGAATCTTTTTGGTAGTGCACATGGAAACAAACATGAGGAGTTAACCACTAGAAATAATGGCAACACCACCACCACCTACAACAAAAAATAACATTTTTAATATTTCATACATCAGTTCATCATAAATAAGTCATGAATAGTGTGTGACTAATTTATAACATTCATGGACTATCAGATAATCCTAGAGTAATTCTACAGTTTGAGAATATTTTGGGGAATCATTTGTTAAATAGAAAAATTTTCATATTGTCATTGCTTGTTATGCATGTTGAGTTTTGGTATTCACCATTTTTTCTAGAAAAACTAAACTTATTTTCTTAAGTTTTTTATTAATGAAAGATCTACTATATTTTGAAATGTTTAACCACAACCACAAACATAACAACCAAGCCTTTTATTTCTGGAAGGTGCCACTTAGAACTTTCATAGACATAATTCAGAAATGGTTTTTAAATATTATACCCATTTGTTCAATTTATGCGTTTATCTGTTGGAATTAATTGTGAATTTTTTGTCTTATCTCATCTCTCTTGTAAAATTAAGCTTAAAGTAGGGAATGCCTTGGTCTTGGAGCATTGAGATGACTGTGGTAAAACTTGGAGGGATGGAGCGAGAATGAGCAGACCAAAGGGGAACAGAATAAGATGGTATGGGCATGTATGATGAAGGTCTGAGGAGGCTTTGGGAAGAAGGGACTTTAGTCATTAACATGATGCAAGTTGTGGGAAAGCACGTGGGTAAGCTTAAATAACATCAAAGGTAGCCTTAGTAGAAATGCTTTGGGAATGAGGATTCACAAAGCTGACTCCAAAAAGTTGGGAAAAGGCTTGATGGTAATAGTTATGGCATAGGAAAGAAAAACTTTGTTCAGCCTTGAATGTACTCATATTTCATGGTTATATATATATATATACACAGATATTTGTATGCATACACACATACATACATACATACATGTCAGATTTTGGCATGCATTAGTGTGTTTTCGGCTAACTAAAATATGTAAGTGTAAGTGCTAGATAAGATAATTTGGTTGACATAAGCAGTAATGATGCATTTATTTGTCTGGTAAATCACATACCATGGTTTCTGTTTTTTGCAAATTATATTTTTAGTTGATGAAGTTATATGACATTAAATATTACATTGGATTTCAAGAAAGAAATCCTTTTGAGGTGTAGGGCACCAACAGAGCTACAAGCAACATGATGGCCAAGTGATTCTAAAATGTGATCAATGTTGTCAAAAGCCCCAGTATCCCTTAAAGCAGTGGACCCTTATGTTGCTTGTGACATTAGGTGTCAACAATATGCTTGCCTGAAGAATGCAAGGTATTAATTTAGGAAAAACAGCTTAACATCTTCAAAACTTCTCTTCATATAAATTATGAAAAATTCCAGATCTAAGGGCTCCATGAGCAGAAGGATAATGGGGGTCAGAAAATCTAGCCGTGGGAAAGGCTCAATCAATGCTTCATAAATTAATCTTTAAGGTTTGGCATCCTAAACCCTTGAGCATTGGATATCATGTTCAGCATCTTTCCAAACTGACATCAAAACATCACTTTTGATAAGAGAAAAAAATACTGAACATCCTAAAAGAAACCTTTATATGCAAGGGCTCAAATAGATCAAAATTCTCCATGAGATAAAGCTGCTGGAGCTTTGAAAGAATGTGCCAGAGGGAGAAGAATTATAGTGTTGGACATCAGAGGGATGCTTGCTTGAATATCCCGTGCTTTGTGCTCACCCAGGCGGCAACGCAGCAAACCTACCTTACCTAGGGACTGTTGAGGTGCTCTAGGGTTTCCTGGCCATACCTGAGCACCTAGGCAAGTACTCAGAGTGCTTTTGACACACTGGATGTGATTGGATTGTTATATTTAAATTTGAACTAATTTACAATTTAATGAAGGAAAAGGTGAATACATGTGCAATTTATTAAAAACTAGGTAGCACAGGGTCAATTATTGTTGCAACGGGATGGTACGGTGCAAGCCTCAGTAAGGTATCAATTCATAATGTGTTGGTACGGATGAAATCTCGTACCATGTGCCCATACCTAGTACCATACTTCTCCAGCAGAAAACAAGTACCAGGTCTTGCACAAGTATTTGAAACTTTACTAGGTAGATAAGTGAGAAGGTGGTTCTGGGTTCATGTGTGCAAAAAATGCCTCGGTGATATGAGGAAAATTTACATAAATAACAATAAAGCTCAGAATACTGTACGATCTTGAACGCAAAGTTGAAGATTGTCCAACCAAACAAGTATTAAAGGTGAGTTAGGTAAAACTAAGAAAGTTAAGGTAAGAAAGCCTGGTGTCAAATTCGTTAAGGGCGAATTGTTGGAAGTGTTAACAAAGTGGCATGGACGTGCAACAAAAAAATTGGGGACCTAGTAAGGAACTATACTTGGACTTGTATTTATTGGTGATGGAGAAGGAGAAAGCCTAAGACAACATAAATTGAATTGGTGAGAGAACATCTTAAAAAGCCTACAATGATATTGATATTGTTAGAATAATTGGAGATTTTATGTGCCAACCCACTAATTTATTTGTATGTTTATCATCTATTTTTATTTAAATCACTGAATAATTAGTTTTATTCACTATTTTAATTTAAATAGAAAAGTGGTTGACCCATTGTTGACTCGTGAGTGGCCATTAATATTTTGTACCACTCTTTGTATCATTAATGGAGAAGACAGGAGGAAGATATTTCACTCATAAACCAAATAATGCAAATCTTGTAGTGTTAGGGGGGTGAGACATAAAAAGTACTAAGACTATAGTTTCTTGAAAAACATTAATTGAATCTTATAAAAATAAATCTACCTTAAATCTGTTACTAAATTTTATGTAATTCAAGTAATAATATGATTTGGGGGGGAGACAATAATATGGGGGCCTTTGCTTGGTGCAATGGTAAAGGCTTGGGCGACAAGCGCAATGGCATAGGCTTGAATCCTAGGGGAGCCACTTTCTGGGAGAAGATGCCAAAGGTTAAGTTTGTCCCTAGTTTGTCCTTTCAAGGCCCTAGATTGCCACGAACAGAATTGGGTGATGTGTTTTCTTTCCTTTCCAAAGCAATGATGTAACGTGCAAATAGACTATTAAAGCCCTAGATGGTGCTTCATAATTTATAAGAAGTTTTAACTAAATATACAAATATGACATCTTAAGAGTATTGTCTCCCACTATTGGGCTCCTGAGTTATTCGGCATTTTGTCCATATTGGATTTCATAAAGATTATAATTGACTCAAGATATTTTTAGAGTAATATTTGAGGAACACTTATTCAGGTTCAAAAAATCTGACCTCTTTCGAACTATCAACATTTTAAAGTATAAACTAGCTTCAATTTGATATGCTTGACAACAAGGTTAGCTGTGTTGGAACCGATCTCCATGCTGGTTGGCCGGTAGTACGGTTAGGTCCCTGAACTGACACATACTGTTGGCCACTAGCGTCCCCATCCACTCCCCCTCCTTCTGTTCTTCTTTTTCCCTCCCTCTTTCCCTATCTCTCTCTATCTCTTTCTATTTTCCTCTCTATGGAGGAGGGCAGAACTCTGAGGCCTTGGTGGGCCGCCGACGGCCTATCCGGCTTTTGCTCTCCTCCCCCACTCCTCTCTCTTTTCCTCTCTTTCTTCTTCTTCCTCACTAGTGTACTGTTTTTTATGCTAGAACCGTGCCGGTTAGCCGCTGGTATGGTTCAGCACACCGTGACGATTGGGCGAATGCTATTTGACAAAGTTATGCCCTCAAAACCAAGATAGGTAAATACGTTACTCTGGGAACAGCTTTCAATAGTAAGTCCATTTCCCTCTCTATATTACTTTTAATTCATTAGAAAAAGTGGCATAAGAATCTTTAGGAGTATCTTAGTAATTTGGATATTGGAAATCAGATGCTCACTGGGTTTCTATGCCTTATAGTCTTGCTTGTGTTTTGCATGTTTTTTATATATTTTCTTGAACTTTTACTTGATTAATTTTACTATGTCAATATTATAGCATGTCAACATTTAGACACTTTTTTGCATTTTGCAGGTATATCAAACTCCAAATACTCGGGGTAAGGCTCATAAATTATCTATGGCCTCACCTGAATCTCTTAACCTAAAAAGATCTAGATCAGGTGAATTCTTCATTTACTAAAGCTACAAATATTTAAATACTTATTTTCATTAGTTGTGGCTGTCTCAGCTAACTACTCCAGCCTCTGCTGCTTAACTTAGTGGAAACTATTGCAGGTCGACTGATTGTTCCTCCACTGGCTAACTGGTGCCAACAGATAATTTATGATGCGGTTTGTGACTATTTTACTAATCTTGATATGTGCATGGCTGCATGCCATCCTTTTCATCAAACTTTGCATTTACACACACAGTCTTGAATATGCATATAAGTGAAAATTGCTTTCTAGCATCAGCTATATGTAATTAAAAGTCATTCCCACAGCTCTCACCTTATCCACAAATCTTATTTCTTGACTTTATCTGTCATCTCCATTTACTAGTATGGAAGGTTCATCCTGTATAAGTGCAACAATTTATATCTTTTCCTGCAACAGTCATCCTGGTTTCTTGAGGTCTTTACTCCTCTTTTTATTGACTTTTGGATCCACATTTGAGTCCCTCCCCAAAAGACTTCTCATGGTAGTGGATGTCACCTGTTTGATATGTTCTATTGTCTAACACTTTTGATTCATCTCATATAGGCATTTCTTCCCTTTAGGAATAACTACAAGCGCACCTCAACATTCTCATCTATCCCTCTCTCATATTACGGCTTATGTGCTTGGACTTTGCCTCTTTCCCATCATTGTTATTTATAGGAGGCATATAAGATCAAGCACTTCATTTACCAGGCTTTCAATTGTATTGTATATGTTGTATTTTTCAATCCATATACTACCCTTAACCAAACCAGTCTTGACCTGTATATATCATAGATTTTCTCCATGATTTTATTGTTACATTCAACTGTATTCTTGTTACTGCTGTATCATCCTCAAAAGACATGCATTCACCTGAACTTTGGCAGTCTGCTGAGGGCAACAATTGGTATAGTTTCACATTCTGGACACCACTTTCTCATGCATGTCCTTAATGATCGAATTTGTTTTCAGCATATCATTCTGTTGGTGCAGAAATCCGTCGCCGCCGGAGGTCGCCGCAATCGAGGCCGCTGGGCGCCGCCGGGGACCTGCAAAACGAAGTCCCGCCCGGAACCGGTGGGGTGGTGGCTCCGGCAGGACCCTCCGACGGTCAAGTTAGTTTCCGACCAACAGTAATGGAGTGCCCGGAATGAGTTCCCGAGCTTAGAGATGTGGAGGGGAGCTTAGAGAGTCGAGAGTTCAGAGCGCTTAGCCTTAGTATGTCGGGAGGGGTCCTTTTATAGCGGAGCTCAGTTGATGGTGACGGCTGTGCCGTCTGGCAGAGAGTCGTCGGGCAGCATGGAGCTTGATGGTGACAACTGCAGCCGCGTGCTGGCGGACCGCTCGAGGTTCGGCGGAGTCAGTCCCACTGGTGCCGTGTGCGGCGGATTGAGGGTGACAGCCATCGCCGCCTGGCAGTGGGTCGCTATCGCCCGCGGCGGACTGACCGATGGTACGGCGGACTGACTGATAGTAATGGTTGCAGAGCTTGCCGAATGAAGGGTTGAAGGCCTTCGTCGTGTGCCCATTTCGGGGGAGTTCGGGCTCCCGAAGAGGAAGATGGGAGGGAGTTCGGCTCCCACAGGCGTCTGGCAAGAGGTATGCAGCTAAGGCTCGTCCGCAGAAGAGTTCGGCTGCTGAGGAGTTGAAGCTCGGCCGTCTGGGGTTCGGCCGGCTGTTGGGCTCGGGCTGAGGCTTGGACACTCGAGAGTTCGGTAGGAGCTCGGTCGGCCGAAGTTTGATGAGGGCGACCGCTGAGGGGTTCGGCCCAGTGACGACTGCTGAGGAGTTCGGCCGCTGAGAGGACTTCATTGAAGCTCGGTCGCCTAGGGTCGGTCCGAAGGAAGTTCGGCCGTGGGAAGTCCGAAGGAGTTCGGCTGCATGGGCTCGCCTGGGGTCGGTCCGAAGGAGCTCGGCCGTGGGGTCCGAAGGAATTCGGCTGCACGGGCTCGCCTGGGGTCGGTCCGAAGGAGTTCGTCTCCCGAAGAAGTCCAGCCGCTTGGAGTCCAAGGAGCTCGGCCGTCAGGAAGTTCGGCTGGCGGTGGGAGTTCGGCCCGGACCTTGGCGCAGGGGAGTTCGGCCTCTAGGCAGTTCGGCCCGGGCCTTGGGGGCTCGGCCTGGCGCCTGGCGCTATAGCTCTTCAGTGGCCTCTGGTTACATTGGGTTGAGCGTCGGGCCGGGCTTCGGCAGGAGCGGGATTTATCCCCAACAGTAGCCCCCCCACTCCCGAGTTCAAAAATTGAAGGAAGGGAGTACCAAAACAGGCGACTGCCGAAGTCTTCTTCCAGGCTCCGCATCTGAAGCTCGGGGAGGTCTCATCTCCAGCCAAGATTGACGCTGAAGTTGAGGCTGAGGCTTGGGGGGAGACCTCATCTTCAGTCGACGTTCGGAGTTGAAATGGAACTCGTTTCTAGCTAAAGTCGATGAAGCTGATGTTGAAGCCGAAGTAAATCTTGCCTCCTTCGGTCGAGGCCGGATTCGAGCTCCTCGGGGGCGACATTATCCTTATCAGTTTAAGTTGACTCGAGGGAGACCTCCTATCTTGCAGCCGAGGTTGAAGTGCGCGCTCGGGGGAGATCTTATCTCCTGCAGCCGAAGTGAAGTGCGCGCTCGGGGGAGATCTTATCTCCTGCAGCCGAGCTTGTTGTTCGGGAGAGATCTTATCTCTGGCCGAACTTTGCCTTCGGGAGAGATCTTATCTCTGGCCGAGGTTGCGGTTCGGGAGAGATCTTATCTCTGGCCGACCTTGTTGTTCGGGAGGTTGCGGTTCGAGATCTTATCTCTGGCCGAACTTTCCTTCGGGAGAGATCTTATCTCTGGCCGAGGTTGCGGTTCGGGAGAGATCTTATCTCTGGCCGAGGTTGCGTTCGGGAGAGATCTTATCTCTGCCGCTTGTTGTTCGGGAGAGATCTTATCTCTGGCCGAACTTGTTGATCTTATTCGGGAGAGATCTTATCTCTGGCCGAACTTGTTGTTCGGGAGAGATCTTATCTCTGGCCGAACTTTGCCCTTCGGGAGAGATCTTATCTCTGGCCGAAGTTGCCGCTCGAATTAGGACGAGGTTCTCCTCCTGTTCCTAACACGGCGACTATTGACTGCTTCTTTTCCAGCCATTACATAGTTTTTGGCGCCCAAAAATAATACACTGTTGGAAGGGAAGGACTTTATTGAAAGGAAGTTACTGGCAATTTTTTCTGAATTTTCTGTGATCCAGGGTCGTGGTAGTAGCATCGTTCCTCCGCGCTTCCTCCACGCGGACGACCTTTCCTATTTCATTCGAGCTTCCTTGCGTTGAAGCGTGCTTCTGTTGGCTTCGACGCTGGATCCTGGAGTGATGTTGACGACGTTGTGAGGCGGCCGACTTTGTTGTTTCTCGTTACGGCAGCGCCCTGCACCGATCTTTAGACTGGCGTCGAATGAATCTACCCAGCCGCCCCTTTCTGATGAGTTCCTCGATTTCATCTTGGAGCTGGATGCATTCCTCAGTGTCATGGCCGTGGTCGCGATGGTAGAGGCAGTACTTGCTTCGGTCACGTTTGTTTGGGGGAGACCGTAACCTTTCTGGTCTGGGGAGTTGGTCCTTAACTTCGGTGAGGATCTGTGCTCGGGGAGCGTTGAGGAGGACATAGTCGCGAAATCCTTTGGGAGGTGGGCTTCTTCGCGCTTCTCTGCAAGCTCGAGGGGTTCGGGCCCGCCTGCTACCGGAGGGAGTCCGTGAGCGCGGCCGAACTTCATTCGGCTCCCTATCGCCTGTCAGCCGCTCCCTTAAGGTTTCTTCGTCCCTCAGCTTGAAGGCTTCTTCCGCACGGGCGTATCTCTCGGCCCGAGCTAGCAGGTCGGCGAAGTCCCTGGGATACCTTTTTTCCAGGGAGAACAACAAGTCATTCTTCTGAAGGCCGCCCTTGAGGGCGGCCATGGCGACTGATTGGTCTAGGTTTCGGACCTCCAACGCGGCAGCGTTAAACCGGGTCACGTAGGCCCGGATGGGTTCCCCCTCCTTCTGCCTGATGGCCATCAAAGAATCCGAACCTCGGCGTGGTCGCCTACTACTGATGAAGTGGGCTGCGAACTGTTGACTCATCTGGTCAAACGATAAGATGGTTCTCGGCTTGAGCGTCGAGTACCAATTTCTGGCAGCTCCTTTGAGGGTAGAAGGGAAAGCCCGGCAAAATATGGCGTCCGACGCGCCGTGAAGCAGCATCGTCGTCCGGAAGGCTTCCAAGTGGTCGACCGGGTCGGCGGTCCCGTCGTAGCTTTCGAACTGCGGGAGCTTAAAGTTCGGCGGGACCGGTTCCTGCATGATTTTCCTGCGAGAAAGGAGGGTCTGCACAAACGTCATCACCACGCGAGGGGGGACGAAGTTCTTCAATTCGCTGGTTCATCTCCAAGAGCCTTTGGTCCAGCAGGTCCTCACGGTTTCTGATCTCCAAGGCTTTCTGGTGAGATGGGCGCGAGGCTTCACCCTTGGTCGATCCATGATCCGAACAAGGGTTCTCCCTCCTCCGCCTCTCCAATCCGGGTATCGGAGGTCGGGTCTGCCCAGGCCGGTCGCTCTTGGACCGGATCATCCGACTTCGGAGAGTCCCGTGCCAGTCGGGCTGGCACTGGGACTTGTTGGTGCAGCACCGCCTGCACCGCCTCCGTGAGACCACGAACGTGCTGGATGAGCTGGTTGAACTGCTCCGTATCCACTGCGGCTATAGACGGGGGCTGAGTCACCGGGGCCGGAGCAGGGACCGACGGACTCGGAAGGGATCGAGCCGCGGAAGCCGTCGAGCGCCGCGTCGAAGCCCTTCTGGGGGGCATTTCCTCTTTCCAGAGAAGGAATTCTGGAGAGGGAGAAGAGAGATCCGGAGCAGGGGCGGAGAATCGTCGCCGAGCACTCCTTTAAGAACAAGGGAACCTCGAAGGTTCAGGCCCTTGTTCCCACAGACGGCGCCAATCTGTTGGTGCAGAAATCCGTCGCCGCCGGAGGTCGCCGCAATCGAGGCCGCTGGGCGCCGCCGGGGACCTGCAAAACGAAGTCCCGCCCGGAACCGGTGGGGTGGTGGCTCCGGCAGGACCCTCCGACGGTCAAGTTAGTTTCCGACCAACAGTAATGGAGTGCCCGGAA
Organism: Cocos nucifera; assembly: GCA_006176705.1. Classification (NCBI taxonomy): domain Eukaryota; kingdom Viridiplantae; phylum Streptophyta; class Magnoliopsida; order Arecales; family Arecaceae; genus Cocos; species Cocos nucifera. Next base: position 236,904 of record QRFJ01004444.1, read on the forward strand.
TGAGTTCCCGAGCTTAGAGATGTGGAGGGGAGCTTAGAGAGTCGAGAGTTCAGAGAGCTTAGCCTTAGTATGTCGGGAGGGGTCCTTTTATAGCGGAGCTCAGTTGATGGTGACGGCTGTGCCGTCTGGCAGAGAGTCGTCGGGCAGCATGGAGCTTGATGGTGACAACTGCAGCCGCGTGCTGGCGGACCGCTCGAGGTTCGGCGGAGTCAGTCCCACTGGTGCCGTGTGCGGCGGATTGAGGGTGACAGCCATCGCCGCCTGGCAGTGGGTCGCTATCGCCCGCGGCGGACTGACCGATGGTACGGCGGACTGACTGATAGTAATGGTTGCAGAGCTTGCCGAATGAAGGGTTGAAGGCCTTCGTCGTGTGCCCATTTCGGGGGAGTTCGGGCTCCCGAAGAGGAAGATGGGAGGGAGTTCGGCTCCCACAGGCGTCTGGCAAGAGGTATGCAGCTAAGGCTCGTCCGCAGAAGAGTTCGGCTGCTGAGGAGTTGAAGCTCGGCCGTCTGGGGTTCGGCCGGCTGTTGGGCTCGGGCTGAGGCTTGGACACTCGAGAGTTCGGTAGGAGCTCGGTCGGCCGAAGTTTGATGAGGGCGACCGCTGAGGGGTTCGGCCCAGTGACGACTGCTGAGGAGTTCGGCCGCTGAGAGGACTTCATTGAAGCTCGGTCGCCTAGGGTCGGTCCGAAAAGTTCGGCCGTGGGAAGCCCGAGGGAGTTCGGCTGCATGGGCTCGCCTGGGGTCGGTCCGAAGGAGCTCGGCCGTGGGGTCCGAAGGAATTCGGCTGCACGGGCTCGCCTGGGGTCGGTCCGAAGGAGTTCGTCTCCCGAAGAAGTCCAGCCGCTTGGAGTCCAAGGAGCTCGGCCCTCAGGAAGTTCGGCTGGCGGTGGGAGTTCGGCCCGGACCTTGGCGCAGGGGAGTTCGGCCTCTAGGCAGTTCGGCCCGGGCCTTGGGGGCTCGGCCTGGCGCCTGGCGCTATAGCTCTTCAGTGGCCTCTGGTTACATTGGGTTGAGCGTCGGGCCGGGCTTCGGCAGGAGCGGGATTTATCCCCAACACATTCTTTTTTATTTCTTTAAACCAAATTATCTATGTTTGGTATTTTATCATCTGATTTCTTTAACTCAACATCAACCATATCATATTCTTCTTCTCCTCTCTTGTAATTTATGTTCTTTAGGAAACATCTCTTTCCAGATGAGAATGTAGGATTTAAAAAACTTGAGTTTTTAATAAAACCAAAACAATAGTTTCAACAATGAAAATTTAGGGAAAAGAAATCAAGGGATGGCGGTTGGTTCTTTTAGTTTCTCCCATTCTTCTTATTTAGGGATAATTTAGGGAAAACCAAGGTGCAGATTTCTTTCCATATAAAGAATGAGAAGCAGATAAACAAGAGGAAAAAAAGATGACATCCTTTTCTTTTTAGATTTTGTTCCTTCCTTTCCATTGAATCTCGATTTACATTGGTGGACATCAGGCTTTATGATTAAATAATGAAAATCCATCTGGTTTTCAATTTATATTTTCAATTTGGAATCAGTGTTATGAGTTTTGAACATTCTTCTTTGTAAAGTCTCAATGATTCTCATCATTTCAACAGTCATCTTGACTAAAGAAATATATTCCTTCAAAGTAACCATGCCTGTAAATTAATATAAAAGCAACTTTCTTATAGTCTCACTTGTTAAATAATGATGCTTACCGCAATAAGCTTGACAATCATTTCCCAGATTTGCTGACCTGGATAGAATCTGAAATTAGGGGCAATGGATGTTCAAGAGGAATCTTCTTTAGGCTTCCTTACATGTCGGAGGATCATCTGAATCAAAACTTAAGGTTTCTTAGGTCTTAATTGAATAATCCACTATAAACCTGCAACCAGATTTGATCAAATGATGTACACAGATCTCTATAGACAGTGATCTGATCTGTTCACAGTACAGAAGTAGAGATAAACAATAGAAGAAGAAGATCAAGACAGATAAGAGAGGAATGAATAGTAGGAAATAAAGAAAAGAGATCAAGGAAAGAAAGGAGTTTCATCACTTTACATGCTAAAATTCAATCAAATATTTTTTGTCCTCCATCATCCAATTTGCTATGCAAGATTGCATCCATGTGATCTCTTGAATGATGCTCACAGACATTCACCTCTGTTGGATCTAGTAAATGATGATGGACTTCTACATTCATTCTTCTTAAAATCAAAACATAGGATGAAAACTGTGGTGCATCGTAATCCACTGCTTGAAGCCTTCCAATCATCCAATGCTCACTATCATAAGGGAGCAAAGAAACTGACTATGGGTTATCGTGGCAATGGATCTCAACATTAATCACCAAGTTGGAATTAATCTTGCCTCCAACAATCAAATCTTCTGGATGCTCCTTTGATGGTTCAATGATTTGATGAACTTGTTGAAGATCCCTTTGTGGCTTGATAGGCTCCATGTTGGATTCTTCTTTGATCAAATCAATTTTCTTTTTTGATCTTCAAAAAATCCTCAGTTTGATAGGCTCTTCTTGCAACTTGACATGGGCTTTTGTTGGAGAAATCTGCTCTGGGATCTCTAAATGATCAGAAGCTGGGGGAAATTACATCAATGTGATGCATGCCTCAGGCATCTACAACTGCTTGCGACAAAGCCTTTATTGTTGCAAGATCATTTTTGATGGATGTCATATTGTAGTGCACCTGGCTAAATGCCTTCCATATTTGATATGTTGATGAAAGTCATCAATCCTGAAACCTAACTGATAACATAATGAAAGGGTGGGAAGGAAGAAGAGGATACAAAGGAGATCAAGGGAAAGCAACAAGGAAAATTGTAGGACTCTGTAGTTCTTATACCAAACTGATGCAGGAAAATTTTAAGGCTTGTCTACAATAGGTGTGGGGCTCAAAAATAGGGTTCAAGACACTTTTCTTGTTGTCCAGAATCTGGAAATAGGACAACCAACAGAATTTGAAATTAGGGAGGCAATGGATATTTAAGATGAATCCTTTTAGGGTCCTTTGGACATGGAAGGATTAGCTGAATAAAAACATTAGGTTTCTTATGTCTTAATTGAATAATCCAGTATAAACCTACAACTATATTTGATAAAATAATGCATACAGATTTCTATGGGTGAATAGAAATCCACACAAAAATAAATCCCTAATCTTCATAAATTTGTCACTTTAAATATATGCATATGTACAGAATGTGAAATAGTGAAAAAATTTGCTTGCTACCCAAGAAAGGATTCGACTTTTGTTATGACCCTGGGACTATTAGTATGACCCTAATCAATCTAAAACTCTGCTATATCCAAACTTTGCAAATATAATTAAAACTTAGATCCTAACAACTTCCCAACTTATCCAACCCTCTATATAACTAAATTAGGCTCTTACACATCAATCTTACTCAAAAAGAACTCTAAAACTAACTCTAAAAAATGCCTAAGGAAAACATCCGAAAATACAATGAAATATTCATTGTCCTCCATTAGGAGCATTTTGGTGCAACATTTTTTTCATCTTAATCGGAATATTTATTAATTAATCTGCATGTTGATTTAAAATTAATTTTTGGTGAACTACCTTTAAAATTTTACTTATTAAAAGTTTTTTTGGCTTGCAGGATGGTTCAATTGCAGGCATTAGAGGTGCGGATGTGTTGAATTCTCCCAAGATAGGTTTGTTCATGTCAACCAATAGAAAGTTGTTTTATTCCTTGCCTGGATGCTATTACAGTATATTTTATGGATGAACTTGAATAGTGCATTTTTTTTGTTTGGTGAAATTTTTTTTTCTCATTTATCTGTTTTACAGGATTTTCATTAAGTTATTGTATCAGATAATTAGCTCTTTTATGATTGTATATGTTTGAATACTATGTAAATCTTTTCCCATGTGATCTCTGTTCTTTAACACCTAATATCTATCAAACTTTCCTTTAGACCCTCTTTGGATGCTCATGAAGATCATCCTTTGAAGGAAATTATATTATGGCTACAAAATCTTTTGTGGAGAAATTACGCGATGATAGAAGAATTTTAGTGGAAATAAAAAGTGAGATTATCGCGAACTTGTATAGTTAAGCCATCTTGTAGATCGAATGAAGCAAGGTTTTCCGTACCGGCCGGTACACTCCATACAGTACCAACGGGGAATCGGAATGATTTAGGTCGATTTTTTGAAAAATGGTCTGAATCAGACCGAACCGGTCGGTATGGTACGGTACGGATCGATACCGAATGGTTTGATATGGTATGGGTCGGTATGGCATCGGTACGGGGCGGTATGGTCCGGTATGGGGTAGTTTTTTTTTTTTTGACCATTGGCTGGGATTTTTTTTGATTTTTTTATTGACGGTATGGGGCGATATGGTATCATACTATACCAGTCGAGAATCGGCACAAGTGCTGGTACCGAGTCCGCGAACCTTGGAATGGAGTATTCTGCTTTGTTAGGATTGGATGATCTAGGGAACTTTCCACTGGACTCGAATTCTTTTCTTCCAATTCCCTCTCTTTTCACCATTCAATATGTACAAAGACTCTCCCATGGATGACTTACCTGAACTTCCAAACAGGCCCTGAGTCAATTGTTTTGTGATAAGAAATTCCCAGCTCATATTCTTGGATGATACAATATGTCATGATAGTCTTAGTGGCTTATGATGTACTAGAATGTACTCTTGTTCAGATAGCTCTAGCTTATTTAAGGGATTTTGAGTTCCTTTCTTATGTAATTATGTTCATAGTTGCAGCATCAACTAAAACTATTAATAAAAGTGTTAAGGTTTCAAATTGAAAAATCACTTGTGTTAAATGATTTTAGGGTAACAAAAGTATATTGTATCTTGCCCTCACTAGTTAGGGGGTTGATTTGGTGTGCATTCTGTGCCATATAACGCCAATGCTTGGTACAATATCATAGCAAGACGTGCTAGTCATTCTAACACACACCACTTTATCTTAACTTTTTTATGTAGACCAACTTTAATTGTTTCATACTAGTTGACAGATCTAAGTTTGCTAATTATATTATATATCTATGTTAATTGCTATTTAACATGCATGCTGCATAGTTATAAATTCTAGTTATGGTACAACACTATTACAAACCAAGTTTATGCAAATATCATTAATAGTTTGAATATTGTTTCTTGCTTCTATGTCAATCAGGGGTTGGAATTCTCTTTGTACCATGCTAACGGTTGGAAAATACCGTGGGAAGATAAGTCTATGAAAAGAATTTTAGCTGGGTGCGGCACTTTAGCCATTTTCAGCAGATAGACCAATTTTAACTATTTTATACTAGTCCGTAGACATACTTTAAAGAAATAAAAATATCTTTTGGAGAATCTTTAGGAATTTAGAATGATAAGTCATTTTAAAACTTTGTACTATTTTTTTTAACATCACTGCATAAATTTAGGTATCTTGTCATATGAAATAATCTTCACCATGTTGTCCATGCAGCAACAGATGAAATAAACTCAAAATTTATGTTAATGGCCGCCTAGGTTGTAATTACGACCTCATCCAAAATGGCCAGCTACAAGTCGTATTTTGGGTTCCTCGGCCTGTGTAAGTACCTAATATCTTCCTAATGCATTTTAAAAGGTTAGCAGTTATATTTTGAGTTCCTTGCCCTATATAACCCTAAAATCACTATTTTGGCCCTGAATAGGGGCGTCAAACAATGTGCATATAGTCCCATATTAGTTGTGCACCAAGAACTTTGAGTACGCAAACAGGACAAGGAAACTCAAAATGTAACTCAAAATTTAAGTTCTGGCTATGCCTTTTAGGTGTGGTCTCAGGCTGCTATAAATGAATTACAGCAGACCTGGCCTGCAGAACGTCTGACTAGGTGACATTATAGCACGGCCCCCAAAATAATGCTTTTTAAATGCTAAGATTGTTTCAAATCATAAGACCTGATAACCTGTGTGATGTCAAAACATTGCAAAAACTCAAAATTGTGGTAAGAACAGGTTATCTTAGTCTTGGAAAAATTTCATCTAATAAGGGACTTACCAGCGCATAGACATCAATAAAATGATTCAATTTCTGGTTTTACTAGTGCATACAATTTTTTTATGTATCGGTTTGGTTGTTCAGTGCATCCCATACATTTTCTGCAAAACTAGAGTTTTGACCTTCTCCTCAAAACCTCTGAAAATTGTGATGAAACTTAATCTGAACGGGTTGGCTTGTTTTGATGCATTTAGTTGTTGGATTTCATATCAGTTTGATTGTCAGTATACAACATCCATAGGGCAGATCTTATATAATGTCCATAAGCTACTAAGGAATATGCTGAACAGGAATATTTGGATTTTTCTTATGAGGCTGTTGACTGTCGATGTGTTATGAGCTTTTCGATAGTATTAACATATGGATTTTGCGAGAATTATGAATATGCGAAGTTTGAATATTGTTAGTTGTTGCACTAATCAAAGTTCTTAGTTTGTTCTCTTAGCAGGAAGTAAGTCAGAGCCTGTGAAGAAGAGAAAGAAGTTTGCCTGAGCATTTAATGTTGCAATTGACAGTGAGGTTTTCATCCTCGTGATCTCAGGTGCTGAAGATGATCGATAGTGAAAGTGATCAACCAACATTTCATGGATTCTAGAAAATACCATGACAAGTTGGAGCAAAGTATTTTGCTCTTTTATTGTGTACGAAAAAGATTTCTCTGCTTTAAATGTTTTGGTAACTCAGACTCTTCGATGGTGGCCACTGAGAATCTTAGATGCATTTGGGTTTAAGCCAGAAAGCCTGGAAGTTGTTACTTGGTCGAGGGATTTGATGCTAGTACTGAATCATCTAAATGTATGTGAAAGAAAAATTTTCTTTTCTTTTGTCTTTTTAGTACCTCAAATCACTGCTAGGGGCCTGTATAAAATACCTAGAAGTTATGGCTGGTGGAATTTAACACTAGTAATTAAGCAATGATATTGTAAATTGTGGATTCTTGTGATAAAGTCATCGTGTCTGGTCACAGCAGCATAAGAATGCTCTCTGACTTGATATAATTCTGTCCATGGAGAACCTTTTGTGCAAGAATTATCTTTTTTATGGAAGTAAGGGTAAATTACAGGAATGTTTGGGCGAGAAATATTTGGAGCCTAAATTTTTAAATATTTTTTAATTAGATATCATAACTTCTTTTTTGGTTTTGCAAAGTGGTGCAGCCATCCAACTCTATTAGGAAGCTAATTATGTGATCATCACATGATTACTTAATAATACCTCTATTTCTAAAATGCTCTGATTTTTTTATGTTTATGTCGTCACCCCAACATTCCAATGCCTTCTTGGAACGATGTCCGCACCCTGCCAAGGGGAGAACTTATCCCCAACCTTGGGGAATGTATTTGTGCTACGCCTCAAGTTCCCACTACCGTCTTCTTCCAGATCAGAGAGCCTGTGTGAGAGAAGATTGGTGAATTATCCACTCCATTCCACACCATGCTTAATGGGTGCTTCCCATAATTACATCCGGTAGTCATCGATTTTTCTGAGAATGGCATCACACCCATGGGAATGAGAGCGGTTTCTGAGTTCAGTATTGCGGTCACGTTAAGTGATTTGGATGTGGAAATTTTATTGGAAAATCTTGGTACTTGCTAATAATTTTTGCCGCGAGAAGCTTGAGGATGCTTGTGGTACGAAATTGGCATGTCTGGTTTTCTCGAGGCAAGATGCGATTGACCTTATGGAGCGTGCGCTAGAGGAAAATGCTCCAGCACTAGCAGCATCATGTTTGCTAGTGTTCTTATGTGAGCAAGTAGTGAAGATTTTTTTCAAATGCTAACAGACAGCAGAGATCGATCATGGTTGGCCAAGCTTCGTTCTCGCTGTATTGTTTGCTGAGTGAGGTTGCCATGGATACTGATCCAAGTTAGATATCACAGCATGCTTTTTAGAGAAGTTGGTAGGGTCAGCAACCGGTTATCAGACAAAAGCAAGTGCCTCTTCATCAGCTGGAATGTGTGAGGGCCGTTGGTGTTGCAAGTTCTTCCACCGTGTTCCACCTGCTCCCTCCCAAATCCTCACGTACCATCATTCTCAATAACAATCACGACTGAAATAGTTTCAATTCATCAATAACTTTCATGGAAGATGGAGGGTATATTAGTCATTCTCTACCTTCACTTAGCAATGTGAGAGCATAATTGATAGCTGGGCCACAATGCAATTCAAAAAAAGAAAAAAAAAAAGGTTAAGACGCTGGATTAAAAAAAAATTAAAAATGCAGGATTAAAGAGTGTGCAAATAGTTTGGTTAACCAAAAATCAAATCAAATCATTAATTATTTTGATATTTAATTTGATTTTTTTTAAAAAAAATTAATTTTGATTTAAAATCAAATCAAAGTTTTTTAATCAATTCAATCTTCGAATTTTAATTTGATAATTTTAGTTAATTAAAAATTAAAATAGCTAACCGATAATAAATATTATATTGATAGATTATAAAGAACTTAAAATAATTTTATTAAATTATTTTTTTAAAATATTTTATTATTAATTTAAATTTAAATAATAATACTAAGTCAAGTATAACACTGTAGCTCAATAACAAAAGTATTAAAGAATTTAATAAGTTCAAATCCAAACCAAAAGTTCACCGTAGAAATCCAAAATCAAATTATCGAATCAAATCAAATTAAAATTATTTTAATCTAATTTATTTAGTTTTAAATTATTCTAATTTAAATTTTTATTTTAAAATATAAATTTAAAAATTTAATTATTTAAAATTTTAATTTAATTTGAATCAAAAAAATTGAATGCATATGTTTTTAGTCAGCAATCGGTTACTAGACAAAAGCAAGTGGCTTTTCATCAGCTAGAATGTGAGGCCGTTGGTGTTGCAAGCTCTTCCACCATGCTCCGGCTGCTCCCTCCCAAATCCTCACGTACCATCCTTCTCAATAACAATCACGACCGAAATAGTTTCAATTCATCAATAACTTTCATGAAAGGTAGGGGGTATATTAGTCATTTTATGCTTTCTTCTAGCAGTGTCAGAGCATGAATTAATATCAATTCAAGAAAAAAAAAAGGGTTAAGATGCTTGATTGAAAAAAAATTAAAAATTCAGGATTAAAATATTTTTTAAGCAAATTTGAAAGGACATCACTATAATTTACTCTAAAAGTTATTTCTTCACAGACCGTTTTCACTATTTTGTCATGCTTTGTGTCATGGACCAGTGCTTTTAAGATTTTGCAGATTAGAGTTCTCTATAATCCTCCAAATAGCTCTATTATTTAAGATATTTTGTTAAAATATTTAGGAGCCTAGATATTTCAGCTAGATATTTTCTTACGATATTGTCATGGATCTTTCATGCCTTAGATAATTTTGTAGATATTTCTAGAACTAGGTATTTATTGTAGATTATTGCATCGAAAGGAATAGAATATTCTTGAAAATTTGACAATGACATGATTAAAGACACATATATATGCTTGTCCAGTAAGATTTGTTAATTTAGAATCGAATCCTATGCTAGCTGGTTGACAGTATGAATCGATATGCCTCCATACTAGACATATTGGGTCTAAACTGACACGAAAATGAAGAACTAGAAATAAAAAAAGAGAGAGAGGAGAGGAGAGAGAGAGAGGCTGGTGGAGATATTGGTGGTGGCCATGCTGATAGTGGCAACTAGATGGCTGCGGAGGCCTTTGGAGGGCCGTCCAGGCCTCTAGAGCTTTGCAGTTTTCCATGGGAGAGATTAGAGAGAGAGATAGAGAGAGGGGAGGGAGAGAAACATAGGAAGGGGAACGTAGTGAGGAGGCCACCAAATGGCGAAAATCCATCCCGCGGATGCTATGGATCCAAAATAGGGATGACCTATCCCTGTTGATTGTATTTTTTTTTAAAATCATGATTCACAGTGAAGCTGGCAACAGTTTTGAATCATATTTCTAAAATAAATGTGATGAATAAGAGATTTGCCCTTGTTTTGAACCAACAACATTTGTTGAGTGGAATTCCACCATTCGACAGTCATAGTAGCCACCTAGCAGCCCTCTAACAGCTTCCCCAACTCTTCCCCTCTCTTCATTTCTTTCCCTCCCCTTTCTCTATCTTTCTCTCTCTAATCTTTCTTGTTGGGGATTACAAAGCTCTGGAGGCCTTAATGACTATGGAGGGCCACCGCTAGCTTTTCCATCTCCTTCCCTTTTATTTTTTTTCTCTCTCTCTCTTCCTCTCTTTCCTTCTCTTTTGCTCCATTTTCATTGGTTTTTCGAATTGAATGTCCGAACTATATTAATTAGCTACTAGTATGGTTCGGCACACTCTTAACCATTTGGTTTAAGGTAGTTCAGTGAACCATGTGCCCAAGGCTTATAAATAAGAGAAGAGGGCTCCATTTGTAACTCTTCAAGATTGTCTTTTACTTCCTATACTTTGTAATAAGAAGAAAGAAAAATTAAGGGCCAGTCCAGTAGTAGTCTACACCTTAACTTTTAACCTCTATAGATCGGTTTTATAGCATCCAGTCTATAAGCAAAGAGAATTTTAATTACTAGTCCCTAGAAAACAATTATGCCCTTCATAAATTTTCAATCCCTAACCCTCTTCTTGATTTTCCTAGATCCATTTCCTTGCATTCCACCTTCCCCTTCTTGGCTTCTTGTAAAGCATCAAAACAAAATTTGACCCTTTAAGCCTTTTTCCAACCTTCTTGTGTGGATCAGAATGAACACCCTTCATGGTTGGCATCTAATGTAGTAAAGAGTAATTAATACCTAAAGATATATGCATATTTTATCTTGAATTTTTGAATGGCAAAAGATGCTGAATGTATATAGTATATACTTTTTATTTGTATGTATATTTCTTTCTGTAGTAGTGACCAAAATGATATGTTAAAATTAGCCTAATTTGCATAATCTCATAGAATATATTACCAAGTAATAGCCGATAAGTTAACAAGTTTAGATTAATAATAATGATCTACCAGTAGCTCATAGCATCAAGGCATTAACAACTTACAATCATGTCATTTTTGCATGATGAAACATAGAAATATTTGGATGCCTTGGATTAAAAAATGAAAGATTTTCAATCTCTAATGGTTGAGAAATGTTGAGCCTTTGTAAAATACAGTCCACCACTAGGTGGACATGAAAATCATGAAGCAAAAAATATTTATAGTAACTAAAATAAATTACTTAGATATTTAACACTATGGGCATATTGTATCACTTCTTTACTCATTGAATTGTATTCAAATGGCAATCACTTCATTGATAAAAATCGAGGATGGATTATTTATACATGTACATTTCTTCTTTATTATAATTTACTATCTACAAGTCATGAGATGGTTTCATGTTCTTCTACATATAATTCATGACCCTTTTTGTTTGATTATTGTGATATAGTGCTAGTTAATGTTGTTTGCTAGAGTTATCAAGGTCATAGATTAATGCATGATGATTTAGATAATGTTGTGTTTTTAATTTTGCAATGATATTACTAATAAGTATTATTTGGATGTGATTTGTGATGTAGAGATTTGATGGCAAGTCTAAAAAGGAGCAATGTGAAATCCAAAAAAGTAAAGAATGCTCCAAGTTCTAGGAGAGGCAAAACATCTTCTATTAGCTCAAAGAATATGACCAATGAAAGAAACTACTTCAGCCACTTTGTAGACCTCATAGTCACCTTTACGGAGTCCATGTCTCTAAAGTAGAAGGAAAGGATAACTGGGACTCCATTTGGCCAATGCTACAACTTTCATAAATTATGCAAAGTAGACCAATTCTAGATGCATTGCTCTTCTTTTGACATGATGAAGAAGAGGGTTTTCAGTTTGATAGGGTGCTGGTGCCTTTTGTGAGGTTTGATTTTGCCCTCATTTTTGGTTGAGAGCCACAGATGACGACATCAAGCTGTATAGGGAGGAAAGAGTTTAGTGTGACCTTATTAGTTGATGGTGACCATAGAAAGATGATAAAAAATATATGAGGTGAAAGAAAAAATAATAAGAGAATGTGGCGAGGGCATAGGAGGTGGGTGGCTGGGGTGGCAATGATAAAGAGGTAAGGGAGGGGGGCCATCATGGTCACGTGGGAACCATAGCGGCTCTGATGCTCATCTTTCTCCTCCTAAGCTCGGTCAAGCAGGTTCATCTTCATCTCTATAGTGCCCTCCTCTCCCTCTCCACTATCCAACTCCTCCACCACCTCTACTCCCTCCTCCACTCTCACTACTTATGCATGGGAATAAAGTGTTTCAAAAAAAATAAAGGCAATCGGTACTCCTAACCCACCAAAGTGAGAATTGTCCATCCATCCTTTTATTAAAAAATAATACAAGAGCAGCATAGTATAATCTATAAAAAGGGCTTTTGCCATATTACTCCAATAGGCTTTTAAGACCTTTCATCATTTTTTTCTTTGACCATCCAATTCAACATGAATGGTATTGATTTATCCACCAACAATAGGTTATATCTAGTTACGTGTGTGGTTAGTGTGGTAAACACTTTCAACTTCAGAGAAATTTTAAAATTAGAAGCAATGGCAATCTAGTAAATATTTAAAGATTTAGGAGCTTTTTGGGTAATGTCTTCTTCCCCTTCTCCTAGATACCTTGGTGGAGATGATTTGCAGCGGACGAGGAGATCACAGTTGAGGTCACAATTGAAATTCAATGAGGAAGAGAAGGACAATAGCATCGGGGTCATAAATGAGAATGGAATAGGAGGGGGAAGAGAGCGGTTTGAAGTCACTAGTGAGATCCAAGGAGGAGAAAGAGCACGTTGTCAAGTTATGGATAATATTCAAAGAGGAGGAAGGTTGCAAGCACATAGGCAGTGGGTGGCCATGGTGGCATTGTCAGAGAGGGAGGGGAGGAGGGCCATCATGGTCATCATGATGGCCATGGTGATTGTGATGCTAACCTTCCTTCCCCCAAGCTTGGCAAAGCAGACTTGTCTCCATCTCTATAGTATCTTCTTCTCCCTCTCGACTGTCTGCCTCCTCTTCTACCTCCACTCCCTCCTCTGCTCTTGCTGCCACCACCACCCATTGCTTATGCCAGGAAAGGAAGGGTTTCAAAAAAAGAAGACAACCGATTCCTAATTTGCCAAAGGAAGAATTATCCTTTCATCATTTTACTAAAAGCTAATAAAAGAGCACCATTGTACAATTAGTAGGAAAGAAATTTTTCCATGGCAGTCCAAAGAGCTTGTAAGTCCTTTCACTATTTATTTTTCTTTGGCCATTCGATTTAATATAACGATATTAATTTACCCCCAGCAATAGGTTATATTTGATTACATGCATGGCGGGTCTAGTAAATACTTTCAACTTAATCGATATTTTGAAATTAATAAGTACCATAAATTTATCAATAAAAATATTAATTTATAAATTAATTTATTTTTATTTTTAAAAATTAATATTTTTATTTATTATTTTTAAAGATATTTTATACATAAAAATAGCTCATTTTTTTGATCAAAATGAAGAAAATTTGGAGTGAATCTGATTTAAAATAAATCCAATATAAATTTTCAAAGAAAAAATAATAAAATAAAATAAAATTAATTGGCCGGTTTGCTTGATCAGTTCACCCAAAATCAGCTAGGCCAGTCTAGTTCAGTGCCTATCGACCCAGCTACGAAAACCCAGTCTACTCACAAGCCGAGCCTAGCCAACACCGCAGCCCACTTCCCTCCCTAGCTTACATTAGGGTGATGTCAGAAATCATGTGGTCCACAGTGAACCGCAATAGTGTTCGATTCATCATGGACCCTTAATAGGTCTACCATGAAAAAATACAGTGCACGAGGTAGAATCTTAATTTCAAGTGACATGTTAGGCATTGATTCATCTAGGTCTATGGTGCACTCGGTCCATGCAGTCCATATGCACAGTAACTACGCCATCTGATGGCCCATATCACTGTCAGTCTAGATCTAATGGTTAGGGAGTTTTCCTGATTTGATTCTAAGGCTTCAACTCTCATCTGTGTCATCCAATGGTCCCAGATACTCCAAATCTCGATCCAACGGCTAGATCATGCCTAGACTTTGATCCAACAGCTAACAAAAGCCCCGACGCTGACTCACACACCCAGAGCATGATCCAACGGCCCAGATCTTCTAGATCAACATGATTGGATGGCCAGGAGATATTTCGACTCAAATTGGGTTGATTAATAAGATTTTTTGGTATTTTTTTGAGCCTGTGGATTCCCATCTAACAACTATAAGAATAGAAGACTTACAGAATGTGAGGGAGATAGTGTTTTAAGTTGATTTATACTCGAATTCCTCCATATACACTGATCTATATCCTGCCTTAGTCCCATATCACCTGATAGCAAAGGTTTTAGCTCTCTAGCAACTATTTAAAGGACTCCAGGCCTTTAGAATTTAGTATCGTTGGTCAAAAAAAGCTATCATATAGGATAGAGATCGAGCTTGGGTTAATGGTTACTTCGAGGTAGATGGTGTCGAGAGGAAGAGCTGATCTTCTACATCATTTCAATGCCAACACCAATCTAAGGTCAAGATCACCTATTTCTAGTTTTTATTTTTTTTATTTTTTTTATTTTTATTTATTTAAATTTTAAATTATAAATTAATATAATTTTTTTAATGTATTTTAAATTCATGCTTTTTACTTTTAATTATAAATTTAAATTCAACTCTTTACTTTTAATTACTCTTTATTTTCATTGCAAGTAGATGCTAAGATCTAGATAGTAGATCTTAGTATTAAGTTTATTTTTTTTACATCATTTAATTTTTATTTTTTATTTATAATTTTATTTTTTGACTTTAATTTTTTTAATTTTTTTTATAAAATTGAAGACTTTAAATCTAAAGTACCGTCTTTCCTATGGATTTGAGCCGATTTACTACTTTCTATGTATTTTTAAAATATTTTAAGAAATGAGAATTAAATTGATAAATACAGTATCTTAATGACAACATCATAGTTTATCAAATTTTTGGCACCATTATCAAAGAAGGCACGGACGTTAAAATTTTTGATCTTTTTTATTTTTTTATAAATAAATTATAAATAAAATTTTAATTTCTTTATTTTTTTGTAAATATTATTTATTAATTTTTTATTTATTTTGCATAAAAAAGAATAAAAAAAGGGCAAGAAAGAAAGCTTCCAATTTTGCTTGGTGAGATCAATCCTAACCCTAGATCTTTTTTTAAAAATTTATTTATTTTATTTTTAAATTAATTTAAAAAATATCTACTTAAATTTTATTAAAAGTTTTATGATAAGAGTAGAAACTCTAATTATTTAGAGCATTTATTATATTAATTTTTTTTAGTTGATCGTTAGAGATAAGATAAGCCTCTCAAGTCTAATCAGTTATATACATCTAATTTAGTTGTATAGAATCCTTTGTTTGAAAGTGATTGTGCATATTCATCTTTAAATTAATTTAAGAGCATAATCCATTAATCAAGATAAGGTGAAGATTTGATCATTCTTTCTTGGTCCACAAACAACCAACAGCATCCCGCATTGACCTAAGCCTTTAATTTAAAATTAATTAGATAATGGCCCTAGGAACTCGAGCTCATTAGGATAAGAAATTTTAAGAATTGAACTACATTAGGGTTAATTAATTTGACTGGTATCTAAGATAAATAGTTTAAAATATACATTCCAAAGAAAGATGATTATTTAATTAATTTTGTTAGCTTATCTGACCAAGATAATTGGTGTCTAAGAAAAGCAATGGAAGGAATCTCATCAATCTTATATTTATCCGACTAGTTGAGTGGCTGATCTTATACTTGGAGGGCTTGAAGATAATCTTGACAGTTAGAAGTTGTCTGGATCTAGAATAATACATAGTTAGGATTAATTGCCTAACTTGATTGCTAACTAAAATATTATACTTAATTAAAACTAATTCTTCTCTCTCTTTTTAGCTTTAGGACTCTTTAAGATCTTATCTTTAAAATTTTTTTCTCTCTTTCTTCTTTTTTTCTCCTCTTTTCTTTCAAAAAAATAAAATAAAATAAAATAAAATAATAATAATAATAAAATTATAAAAAAATATAAAATAATAATAAAATCATAATAAAATTTTAAAAAATAATTAAAAAATAAAATTTTAAAATATTAAAAAAATAAAAAAAAAAATTTGAAGCACATGATAGGATTGCACTAGTACTTGCATGGTAGGAGATTACTTTACCTAACCTAGTTGAATCTAATTTTGAAATTGAATGGCTGATCTATATTAAATTAAATAATCAAATGGCTGAAAAACATAGAGAATCACATAGATAGATGAAAAAATATTTTATTCTTTCCATCTATAATCCATCAACTTATGTCCAGTTATCTGATATTTCTGTAAGTCATTATGAGATCAAATCAATCACAATCTAGATGCTTCCATCCTTCTATGAGAACACCAAGGAAGATTCTCATAAGCATCTAGATGAGTTTTTAGAAATCTACTCTACGATGAATTCAAAATTTAACTAATGATGCCTTTAGACTAATCTTATTTTTTTTTCTTTAAAGGATAAAGCCAAGTACTGGTCTGGCATGATAGAGAGATCAATCAAAACTTGGGCTGAATTACAATATGAATTTTTTAAAAGATTTTATCCCATAGGCTGAACCAACACCATGAGGTGAGTCATTACTGAATTTGCTTACCGTAGCCGCCCACCATCTATGCCTTCACTACATTCCTCCTCCTTGAATCTCACTCATGACCTGATGCCATCCTCTTCCTCTTCCTCTGATCTCACCTATGACTCCAACTTACTCTTTTCCTCTTCCAATTCAAATCTCATCCATGATCTTGATGTTGTCGTTCTCCTCATGTTCACTATGGCGGCCATGGTGGCCATGGTAGCTACAGTGCTCACCTTCCTCCCCCAAGTGCGGCCAAGTAGATTCCTCTATATCTTTATAGTGCCCTCCTCATCCTTCATAAGATCTGCTTTCTTCTCCATCATCTCTACTCACTCCTCTCCTCTTGTCCTAGCTGTCATTGATGCCACCCACTGCTTACATTAGTGAAAAAAAGATTTCAAGATAAAAAAGATAACCGACTCTTAACCTATCAAAGAAGAATTATCCTTCCATCTTTTTATTAAAAGATAATAAAGGAGCATAGTAGTACAACCTTTGAAAAGGGCATTTTTTAGGGTACTTCAAAGGGGTATGAAGCTCTTTTATCATTTATTTTCATTTGGCCATCCAATTCAATATAAATAGTATGGATTTACAAACCAGCAACCGGTTATGTACATGGCTAGTGCGGTTTATACTTTCACTTTAGAGGTATTTTGAAATTAAAAGTAGTGGCAATCTTAGTAAATATTTTAGGGTTCAAGGTCTTTTCAAAAAATGCCTTCTTTCCTTCTCCCCAATACCTTGGTGGAGACAATGGGAAGCGGTGGTCACGCACTGGAGAGGGGAAAGGAGGAGGTGGAGATTGCCATCGAGGTTGCAAAAAAGATTCGAGGAGGAAGAGTAGGATGGCAGCATTATAGCCATAAATGAGATCTAAATAGTAGGAGAAGAGAGTGGGTCAAAGTCATAGGTGAGATCCAAGAAGAAGGAAGAGGGCCATCATGGTCATGGTGGTGACTAAGGTGGCTGCAATGCTCACCTTCTTCCTCTAAGCATGACCAAGCAGATTTCTTTCTATCTCTATAATGCTCTTCTCTTCCTCCTCATGGTCTACCTCCTCCACCACGTCTACTCACTCATCCACTCTCGCTGTCATTGCCACCACCCACTGCTTATGCTAGTGAAGAAAGGGTTTTGAGAAAAAAAAGATAACCAATTCATAACCTACTAAAGAGAGAATTACCTTTCCATCTTTTTATTAAAAAATAATAAAGGAGCACCAAAGTACAATCCTTAGGAAAGGGCACTTGCTAGGGTACTCCAAAGGGATATTAAGCCCTTTTACTATTTATTTTGTTTGGCCATCCAATTCAATATGAACGATATTGATTTATAAACAAGCAACTAGTTAAATAAGTAGCCAGTGCAATTACTACTTTCAACTTTAGAGGCATTTTGAAATTGGAAGCAATGGCAACCCTAGTAAATATTTCAAGATTTGAGGGCTCTTTGGAAAATATCTTCTTCTCCTTCTCCCCGAGATCTTGATGGAGATAATGGGTAGTGGCAGTCGCATGTTGGAGAGGGGAAAGGAGAAAGAGGAGGTTAGCATTAAGATCGCAAGTAAGGTTCAAAGAGGAAGAGTAGGATGGTAGTATCGTAGTTATTGATGAGATCCGAATAGGAGGAGAAAGAGAGAGGGTCAGAGTCATGGGGAGGATATGAGGAGAAGGAAGAGGACAACGTTAGGTCATAAATGAGATTTAAGGAAAAAGATGGTGAGGGCATAGGCAGTAGCCTACTGCAGTAGTAATATCAGAGAGGAAGAGAAGAAGGACCATCATGGCATCATGGTGGCCATGGCAGCTATGGTGCTTTATCTTCTCCTGCAAGCACAGCTAAGTAGATTAGTCTCCATCTATGTAGTGCCCTCCTTTTTCTCCCTACCTCTTGCCTCCACCACCTCTACTCCCTCCTCTCCTCTCACCACTATCTTCGACTACTTACACTGGAAAAATAAGGGTTTCAAAAAAAAAAAAGATGATTGGTTCCTAACATGCCGAAGAGGGAATTGTCCATCTTTTATTAAAAAATAACAAAGGAGCATTAATGAAAAGGGCTTTTGCTATGGTACTTTTAAAGAGATTTTAAGTCCATTCATCATTTATTTTTTTTAGCCATTCGATTCAACATAAACAGTATTGATTTATCCTCCAACAATCAGTTATATCCAATTACGTGCATGGTTAGTATAGTAAATACTTTCAATTTTACTAGTATTTTGAAATAGGAAGCACTAGCATTCTTAGTAAATATTTCAAGATTTAGAGGCTTTTTAGATTCTTTCCCTCCTCTTCGATACATTAGTGGAGATGATGAGCAGCGACAACTATGCATTGGAGATAGGAGAAGAGGAGGTCGATGTTGAGATCGCAAGTATGATTTGAGGAGGGAGAGGAGGATGGTAGCTTCGAGGTTACTGATGAGATTGAAATGGGAGGGGAAAGAGGATGAGTTGAAGTTGAGATACGAGGAGGAGGAGGAGGGCAGCATCAAATCATGGGTGAGATTCGAGGAGGAAGGTAGCAAGGGTGTTGCCGGTGGGCAGCCACAGCAACAACATTGGAGAGAGAGGGAAGGAGGGCCATCATTGTAACCATGGTGGCCATGGTAGCTGCAGTACTCATCTTCCTTCCCAAGCGGGGCCAAACGAGTTCATCTCTATCTCTACAATGCCCTCCTCTCTCTCTCCACCTCTCACCCCCTCCTCTGCCATCTCTACTCCCTCATTTCCTCTCATTGCTATCCCTAACTTATGTTGGAAAAAAGAAGTTTCAAGGAAAAAAGAGAGAGACAACAAGTTCCTAACTTGCCAAAGAGAGAATTGCCCTTCCATCTTTTTATTAAAAAGTAATAAAGGAGCACTACAATACAGCCTATCGGAAAGGGCTTTTGCTACAGTACTCCAAAGGACTTTTAAGTTCATTCACCATTTATCTTTTTAGGCCATCCGATTCAATATGAATGGTATTGATTTATCCATCAGCAGTCGGTTATATCTGATTATGCAAATGGCAGGTGTGGTAAAAACTTTTAATTTTAGAAAATTTTTAGACAATGTCTTCCTCTCCTTCTCCTTGATACCTTAGTGAGATGATGAGCAATGTTGATGGCAAATTGAAGGGAGAGAGGAGGAGGAGATCGGTGTCGAGGTCTTAAGTAAAATTCAAGGAGGAAGAGAAGAATAAAAATATTAGAGTTGCAAATGAGATCTAAATAGACAATAGAACAGAGTAGATTAAAGTTGTCGATAATATCTGAGGAGGAGAATGAATTGAACAGTGTCAGATCATGAGTGAGATTCAAGAAGGAGAAAGATAGTGAAACTATAGATAGAGGATGGCCTGCTGGCAATCAAAGAGAGAGGGGAGGAGTGTCATCATGATCACTATAGTGACCATGGTAGTTTTGGAGCTTACCTTCCTTCCCTAAGCTTAGCCAAGGGGGTTTGTCTCTATTTATACAATGCCCTCCTCTCCCTCCACACTACTTGCCTCCTCCACTACCTCCACTTCCTCCTCTCCATTGCCACCACCACCCACTACTTATGCTTGGGAAGAATAGGTTTTAAGAAAAAAAGACAACTGGCTCCAATCCTACTAAACACCTAATTGCCCACCCATCTTTCTATTAAAAATTAATAAAGAAGCATCATAGCATAATCTATAAAAAAAGGCTTTTGCTACCATATTCAAAAAGGCTTTTAAGTCCTTTCATGATTCGTATTCTTTGGCCACCTGATTCAATATTAATGGTATTGATTTACCTACTAGTAAGCGATTCATCTAGTTATGTGCATGACTAGTGTAGTAGATACTTTAATCTTTAGGGGCATTTGAAATTGGAAGCAATTGCAATCCCATCAAATATTTTAAGATTTAGGCTTTTTTGGAAAATATATTTTTCTCCTTCTCAATACCTTGGGGGAGATGATGGATAGCAGCGGCGGTGTGCTGGAGAGGGTAGAGGTGGAGAAGGAGGCCGACATCGAGATTTTATGTAAGATTCGAGGAAGAGGAGGATGGCAAAATCAGGATAGTAGATGAGATCCAAAGAAGATGGAGAATAGAGTGGGTCGGAGTGGCAGATAAGATTTAAAAGGGAAGAGGGTAGCATCAGGTTGTTAGTGAGATTCAAAGAGGAGAAGAAAGATGGTGAGAATATAGGTATTGAGTGATCATGGAGACAATATTGGAAAAGAAAGGGATGAAGGGCCATCATGGTCACCATGGTGGCCATGATAGAAGTGGTGCTCACCATCCTTTCTTGAGCTCAGCCACTCCATCTTCATAATATCCTCTTCTCCCTCCCCCCACCCACCTTCTCTGCCACCTCCACTCCCTCTTCCTCTCTATCTACCACCGCCTTTGCCACTACCATCCCTTGCTTATGCCAGGAAAAAATATATTTTAAGAAATAAAAAAAAATGCAACTATTTTCTAACCTATCAAAGAAAAAATTGCTTTTGCATCTCTTTATTAAAAAATAATTGTTGACCTTATGATTGATTTTGATGATCACCAAACTTTGAGTATTTAAGTATTTAACTATGTATTTTAAAAGTGGATGTAGGTCTTTTCAGGTGTTCAAATTGAAGAAATTAATTCAAAAAAAGATCTACACAAAAATCACCAAATCAAAAACTTCAAGAAAGTTGAATTAATAAAAATTCTTGAAGAAGGACAAAATCATAATTTTATCAAGTTAGAAAAAAAATATATTTTGAAAGTCTCAAGAGGAACTAGAGAAAAATTATGATCTTTTGAAGGTAATTTCATATTTTTTGGATGTTAAATTTGGAAGAAAATTAAGTTTTAGTAAAATGATTAACCTTAGGATCGATCCTTAGGTCATCCCCTTTTGAAATGGGCAGATTGGCATGCTTCGGTACGTTATTTTTGTATGGCCTCACAAAAGGGTTGGGTCGACCCCTAGTGAAAGGGTCGACCTCTATTGCATAAAAACTGAATAGAAAACTGAATTTTTGAGTGTTGTCCAAGTGCTGACACCTGAAGAAAAAGTGTCGATACCTAAGAAAAAAGTGTCAACCCCAGATCATAAGGTATCGATACCAGATCAAAAAATGTCAACCCCTGTAGAAAAGTATCCACCCTAATATCGGGATAGGCATAACGATTAGTTTTCTACAGCTTTTCAAATGGCCATTTCTCTACTCTAACGGCTAGTTCAAGGCTTCCAATAGCTAGAACTGATCCTTCAGCCATCACAAAGAGTATAAAAGGCTAGAAAAGTATTTGAAAAGTAAGATGATATGGATTGAAAGTTGAAATCATTAAAATAGTGAGATTCATTGAATATTTAAAAGAAAAAAGAGAAAAGAGAGGATCTTGTGCATCAAATTTAGAGAGCTTCAAAGTGTGATCATCCTCATTCATTCAAGCTTTCTCTCAGCCTTCAAAGGAGATAATACAAAGTTTCAAGAGCAATCTTTCAGCCTCTCCATCAAACTTCGAAAAGAGATCCTTTTTTTTTATTTTTATGTTGAATTTTTATACTTATATTTTTATTTCTTTACAAGTTTTTTTGGAAAAAAGAAACTTGGGGTGTAGGTTGGTCCAAGCCAAAAATTGGATAGTGTAAAGGTTGTGGTTGGTGCTCCTAGGTTAAAACCAATCGGATTGATAGTGAATCAAAAAAACTATCGATGTAGGATTATGGTTGGTGAGTCCGATAAAATCAACTAGATTTGTTTGTGATCTTGGGTCAAAATAAATGCACTGTAATCTCAGATTATAGTAAAATTTCTAAGAAGATAGCTTGAAGAGTGGATGTAGGTACGGGATTGCACCAAATCACTATAAAATTTTTATATATTTATTTTATGTTTTTGCTTTTCTTATTTGCTTTATATATTTGCATTAGTTAGTTGCTTTTAATTCTACTGCTACACATTACTCATTCACCATAAGCATTCAAGTTTCTTTTAATTAGAAGCACATATTTGCATTAGAGTATAAATTGGCCAAATTTTTAGAAACCTAATTCACCCCTCCTCTTGGGTAGCCATACCTAGGCAACAAGTGGTATCAGAGTAGGTGCTCTGTTATTAGTTGTTGACCTAACCATCAAGAGCTAAAAATCTAGATGATCCAAAAGAATTCTTTATTTAGTGAAGGCTATTCTATTGATAGACCTCCAATGCTTAATGAATCAAATTATAGTTATTGGAAAGCATGCATGCATATCTTCATACAAGCATACGATTATAACTTATGGAGGATCGTAGTTGATGGCTCACACACTCCTAAAGTATTAAAAGAGCATGACAAAAAAATAATACAATTAAATGCTAAGGCCTTAAATATACTTTATTGTTCATTAGATAAAAATGAGTTCAATCTAATTTCTTCTTATATTTCAGCAAAACAAGTTTGAAAAAAATTAAAAATGACTTTTGAGGGAGCTGATCGAAAAGAAGAACCAAGCTCCCAAAAGGATAATCAAACTCACCCCAGCATATGCCTCATGGCTTATGAGGATGAAAAGAAAAAGAAAAAGAAGAAACAAAAAAAGAAGAAGCATTGATTAAGGGGGAGTAAAGCAAAGAAGAGAAGAATGAGAAAGAGGAGGAAAGTATAGCAAGTTGTTGCCTCATGGCTATATCATGAACACTCTTCTAAATTTATTTTTAATGAATTATATGAAGCCTTCAATGAGTTAATTGATGAACATAAGAAGGTAAGGCTACAAAATAAAGAACTTAAAAAATTAATCTTTCTTTGGCTGAACAAAAAGACAAGATTTTAAGTGAAAAAGAAGATTTTTCTAAAAAATATGGAAAACATGGCCAAAGAAATTTTTTTTTTGAAATAAATTGAAACTCTAACTAAGAAAAATGATCATATAGTTAAATCTAAAAATTTCTTAGTTAAAAAAAAATATATTTTTTAAATTTAAAAAATCTATGATTAAAGAAAATCTTAAGTTGAAAGAAGAACTTAATAAACTAAAATTTTCTGCTAAAGAAAAGAGTAAATTTAAAAAATCTCTTTTAGAAGAAAATATCAAACTAAAAAAAAAGATTGAAAGCTTGAAGTCCATAATTGAAAAGTTTACAATTGGGTCTCAAAAGCTTCAAGCCATTTTAAATTATCAAAGAGCTATTTTTGACAAACATGAAATTAGTTATGATTCAATAAGAAAATAAAAGTTTGACAAAAATATGCTCAACAAAGCTTCAACTGAAAATTATTTAATTAAGTACTTTAAATATAATAAAGTTGCTCATAAAATATTTGAATACAATATTAAAAGAAATGGCCAAACTTATATCAAACAAATTTGGGTTCCAAAAAAAATCATGAGTTCTAACCTCCATGGATCCAGGATGACTTGGATACCAAAACCTAGTAAATGATTTTACAGGTGCATCAAGGATCCAAATGAAATGAAAGGAAGAAAATTTTTATGGATTCCTTAAAAATGAAAAGAGATGGATATTGATGCATGGTATAATCTAAACTTTTTCTCATATCATACCATCAATAATTGTTAAAGTTATTTTAATTAAATCTATTAACTTTAATACGATTTCATATTATGTTTACTTGCTTGAAATTTTTTTTATATATTAGTAAGATTAGTATGATTGATTAATTTTGATGAATTGAATACTTTGATTTTAAAAGGTCAATTTGCTCTCCTCTAAGTATCATGTTATGATATGAGTTAAAATTATCTTAAAATTCAACATGATATAATAGCTTCCTCATATCAATTTTGTAATTGGTAAACTTAAATTAAAAGATGCTTAATTAGATATGAATATTTTCAAGTTGCTGAACATACATGTAAAACTGATTTTTGGCATTTCCCCCATAAGATACTTAAATATTAAAATTTTTCAAAACTTTGCATGATCTAAGTACTTGAAGATAGAAAATCTATTCATAAAACTTAAATGCTTGATGTGTTGAATTACATTGCATATTAGCTTACTCCTAAGGATTTCAAAACTCTCTAGTTGAATTGAACTCATAGAGCCTTCATCTAGTTTCTCTTTGATTTGATCTTATCCTATTTAATTATCGAAACCCCCCCAATTGATTATTTTTTTATGATCCTCTAAATTTTCTTAAATATCTCTCTTGATCATCGATTTGATTGACTCTTTGATCTTAAAAGAAAATTTATTGATGAACATTATTATTTTATTTCAATTAATTAATTTTGAAAATTAAATTTGAAAAATAATCTTCTTGAATCTTTTGAAGTTAATATCTAACAAGATATTTTAAGAAAGTTATCATTTATCCTTAAAGCTAAACTTTTAAAGAGGACTTCAATTTTAAGTGACTAGTATCAAATAGATTTTTTTGTCTTGCACTCTATTGCTTTCTTTCGGTAAAGAGAAAAGAATATTTTATCTTAAATTTGATTTTGCATAGCTTATATGATATCTTTTGAGATAAATTTAAAGAATTTCATATCTTTTTTAAACTAAATTAAGTGATATTTCTTAATAAAAGATAGATCTGAATTTAAATAGTAAATCTCTCTATGATTTGTTTACATAATCTATTAGTATCAATTCAAAATGATTTATCAAAATAATTTGATCTGAACTTAAAGGATTCATCTTTTTTTATCAATAAAAATTAAAATAATTGATATTAGATTTTTTTGCCTTGTACTCCATCTTTTGATAAAAAAAAAGAAAGGAAGAAAAGAATGCTTATCTCAAATCTAAGTTTGCACAGTCATATTTTAATATGATAATGTTTGAGATAAATTACAAATATTTGATTTCTTTTTTGAATTTAATGTGTAATATTTCTTGAGAAAAGAATGAAATATTTTCTTTAAACTTGAAAAGAAATTACTTATATTGCTTGATTTGTTCATATTTGATTTAAGCATTTATATATATATATTTTTTGACTTATCGATTCATACTTTGATTGATTTGATTGTATCATTATTTCTAATGATTAATGAATTTACATCAATTGATCATTTTGATATTTTCATGATTGAAGACATCTTATTGTAAACATTCCATTTTAAAATTAATGAAAGAAAAATTTTCATTAAAAAAAAAATTCACTGTATCATGATTATGATTGATTATTTGATTGATGGTTGATTATTTAAAACTCAATATGCTTACTTTAAATATGTGCAATAAAGGAAGAAAATACTAAAAAAATAATAATTTGATCCTAAAAGACTATTTAATTAAAAATGCCTTTATTTGTAAAACTAAGGGGGAGAATTCATTTAAGATGAATTAGTTATCAAATTGGTATCAATCAAATTTAAAAATTTGACTTAAAAATTAAATTAGTATTAGTTAAAGATTAATGTGGTATCAATTAATGGTGCTTAACTTAAAAAAAAATGGGAAGAATAAATTTAAAAATATTATGTGATGAATTTTATGGTATTCATTTTTGAAAATAGGAGGAGAGATATTTGCTACAAATTGGTATTAAAAATATCGATATTAATCTCAAATTCTCAATCATTTATCTTATAATTCTTTCAAATTTATACTTTATTTTAATTGATTTCAAACTCTCAATCAAATATCTTATAGTCTTTTTAATTGATGCTTTCATGTGTTTATTCCATTTCATTTACTTGATTTATTTATCAAATTATTTTTGAAAATAAATTAGAGTTAAATTAAATTTACAGCATATTCATACTCCAAGAAATGAATTTCTAAACTTAATCTTGAAACTCATTTGAAAATTTAAATTTGATACTAAATTTATGATGTGTATTGCAAAATTCTTATGAATTATTTATATTAAAGTAATTTTTACTCAAAATGATGAATTTTAAAATATGACTATCATTTATCTTGATACTATTTATTTCATTTCACCTTGCTTGATACATATACTCGATACATTTCTTTTCTAAATTTAATTGATTGAAAATTTTTTTTAGAAAAAAAATATTAAATATTAGGTACATATTATGCTTGATTTCATGTTCAAATTTTTTAAAAAGCTTTATTCCTCTTAAAGCTTAAAAGTGTATATTTAAAAATCTGATTAAAAAATTATATTCATTCAAAAAGAGAGAGAACCTTTAATATTTGACTTTAAGCTAATTTTTTTTTTTAAAAAATATTCATTCAAAAGGAGAGATGATTTCTTTGATTTGACTTTATGAATTTGATACATCTCTCAATTTAATGTCTTGATGTTGATTTTGATGATTTTTTTCTTGTTCTTTTTCATGAGCTTTTTGATATTGTCAAAAAGGGAGAGAGGTATATTGAGTATATGCTTAAAGAATTAACACTTAAGAAACTCAATGAATTTCATGCTTGAAAACTTAATACTCATTATTTTGAATTGAAATAGTATTTTGATATGAGTATATAAATTATGTGAAACATTAATTGAAGCTTTCATAAAGTATGCATTTATGTTTATGTATATTATCACTTCATGACTTATACTAGCCAATTTATTGAAACACATTAAATTATATTTTTATGTATATACTCAAAATTTTATCATCATCAAAAAGGAGAAGATTGTTGATCCAATGATTAATTTTGATGATTGCCAAATTTTAAGTATTTAAGTATTTAATCATATATTTCAAAAGTAGATGTGGGTCCTTTTAGGTATTCAAATTAAAAAAAATTAATTCAAGAAAAGACCGACATAAAAATCACCAAGTCAAAAACTTCAAGAAAGTTGAATTGATAAAAATTCTTGAAGAAGGGCAAAATCATAATTTCATCAAGTTAGAAGAAAATATATTTCGAAAGTCTCAAGAGCAACTAGAGAAAAATTTTAATCTTTTGAAGATAATTTCATATTTTTTGGATGTCAAATTGAAAGAAAATCAATTTTTAGCAAAAGAGTCAACCCTAAGGTCGACCCCTAAGTCATTTCCTTTTGGAATGGGCAGATTGGCATGCTTCGGCTTGTTGTTTTTGTGTGGCCTTACAAAAGAGTCGACCCCTGGGTCGACTCTTAGTGAAAGGGTCGACCCTTGGGTCACCTCTGTTGCATGAACTGAATTTTTGAGTGCTGTCCAAGTGCTGACACTTGAGAAAAAAGTGTCGACACCTAAGAAAAAAAGTATCACCATCTGAGTAAAAGATGTCGACCCCAGATCATAAGGTATCGACATCAGATCAAAAAGTGTCGACCCCTACAGAAAAAGTGTCGACCCCACTATCGGGACAGGCATAACGGCTAGTTTTCTACAGCTTTTCAAACGGTCATTTCTCCACTCTAACGGTTAGTTCAAGGCTTTCAATAGCTAGAATTAATCCTCCAACCATCACAAAGAGTATAAAAGGTTAGAAAAATATTTGAAAAGTAAAATGAAGTGGATTGAAAGTAGAAATCATTAAAATAGTGAGGTTCATTAAATATCTAAAAGAAAAAAGAGAAAAGAGATGACCTTGTGCATCAAATTCAGAGAACTTCAAAGTATGATCATCCTCATTTATTCAAGCTTTCTCTCAACCTTCAAAAGAGAGAATACAAAGCTTCAAGAGCCATCTTTCAACCTCTCCATCAAACTTCAAAAAGGGATCTTTTTCTTTTTTGTTTTTGTATTGAATTTTTATACTTATATTTTTGTTTCTTTACAAGTTTCTTTGGGAGAAAGAAACTTGGGGTGTAGGTTGGTCCAAGCCAAAAATTGGATAGTGTAAAGATTATGATTGGTGCTCCTAGGTTAAAACCAATTGGATTGATGGTAAACCTAAGAAAACTATCGATGTAGGATTGTGGTTGGTGAGCTCGACAAAATCAACTTGATTTATTTGTGGTCTTGGGTCAAAATAAACGTACTGTAATCTTGGATTATAGTAGAATTCCTAAGGGGATAGCTTGGAGAGTGGACATAGGTGCAGGATTGCATCGAACCACTATAAAATCTTTGTGTGTTTGTTTTATGATTTTGCTTTCCTTGCTTTTCTTATTTACTTTACATATTTGCATTAGTTAGTTGCTTTTAATTCCACTGCTACACATTACTCATTCACTATAAGCATTCAAGTTTCTTTTAATTAGAAGCACATATTTGCATTAGAGTATAAATTGACTAAAATTTTTAGAAATCCAATTCACCCTCCTTCTTGGGTAGCCATACCTGGACAATAATAAAAAAAAAACTATAGTACAGGTGTACAACCCATGGAATAGGGCATTTGCTATCATACTCTGATGGGCTTTTAAGTCTTTTCACCATTTATTTTTTTTTGGCCCTTTGATTCAACATGAATGGTATTATACCCACCAACAACTGGCTATATCTAGTTACATGCATGGCTAGTGTGGTAAACACTTTTAACTTTAGGATATTTTAATATTAGAGGTAATGGTAATCATAGTAAATATTTCAAAGTTCAAGATCTTTTTGAAAATATTTTCTTTTCCTTCTCCTCGATACCTTGGTAGAGATGATGGACAATAGTGACAGCACATCAGGTGGGAGAGGAGGAGGGGGTCGACATCGAGGTTATAAGTGATATTCGAGGAGGAAGAGGAGGACAGCAATGTTGGAGTCATGGATGAGATCTGAATAAGAAAAGAAAGAGAGTATTGGAGTTATAAGTGAGCTCCAAGGAGGATGAGGGTGGTGTCTGGTCATGGTTGAGAATAAAAGAAGAGGAAGGTGGCGAGGGCACAAGCGGTGAGCGACTATGGCAGCAACTTCAGAGATGAAGGTAGAAGGGCCATCATGGTCATCATGGTGGCCATGGTGATTGTGATGCTCATCTTTCTCTCTCAAGCTTGGTCAAGCATGTTCTTTTTCATCTCTATAGTATCCTCCTCTCCCTCCCTAGCATACTTCTTCCTCTCTCTCACCATCGCTATTGCCACTGCTCCTTACTTATGCTGGGGAGGAAAGGGTTTCAAAAACAGAAGACAACTAGTTGCTAACCTACCAAAGAGAGAATTGTCCTTTCATTTTTTGTTAACAACTTATAAAGGGACATCATAGTACAAACCATAGGGGTTTTGCTATAGTACTCTTAAGGGCTTATATGTTCTTTTACCATTTAATTTTCTTTGGCCATTCGATTCAACATGAATGGCCTAGTATCTGGTTACGTGTATGGCCAGTGCAGTAAATACTTTCAATTGGCATTTTAAAATCAGAAGTAATAGCAATCCCAGTAAATGTTTAATGGTTCAAAGGCTTTTTGGAAAATGTCTTTCTCCTTTTCTCCTTAATTTTTTGGTGAAGATGATGGATAGTGGCAATGATGCCCCGAAAAGAGGAGAGGAGGAGGAGGTCGACGTGGAGGTCACAAGTGAGATTCAAGGAGGAAGTGGAGGATAGTTGTGTCAGGGTTGAGAATGAGATTCGAATAGGAGGAAAAGGAGAGCAGGTTAGAGTTACAAGTCGGATCTTAGGAGGAAGAGGATGGTGTTGGGTTATGGTTGGGATTCAAGAAAGAGGAGGAATGCAGTGAGGGTATAGGTAGTGAGCGGCTACTGTGGCAATGTTGGAGTAGGAGGGGAGAAGAACCATCATGGTCATTGTGGTAGCCATAGTGGCTACAATGCTCTCCTTCCCTTTTTTAGGCTGGCTTATCTACATTCCTACGATGCCCTCCTCTCCCTCCCCTTTAACCACCTCTTTCTCCACCACCTCCACTCCCTCCTCCCCTCTCATTGATGTAGCAACTATCATCTACTACTTATGCTGGAGAATAAAAGATTTCAAGAAGAAGAAAGGCAATTGGTTTCTATCCTGCCAAAAGGGGAAATGTCCTTCCATATTTTTACTAAAAATTAATAAAGGAGCATCATAGTACAATCCATAGGAAAAGGCTTTTGCTACGACAGTCCAAAAGGCTTTTATTCTTTATTTATTTATTTTTGGTCATCTGATTCAATATGAATGATATTATTTTTATTTTCTGGAAGAAGCAACCTGAGAAGTGGGGTAAATTGGGTTTCTTAAAAATAATTTTGAAGAACTTATGCCCAACAAAAAATTTAAAAGGTGTTTGTGTAGTGTTTACCAGCAATCAAATGTGTAGTAGAATAATAAAAGTAAATACAAATATACAACCATAAATATATAAAATTTATAGTAGTTCAGTGCTCAATTCAGCACTTACATATGTCCATTTCCAAAGTCAACATATTTAGAAATTTCAAATATATTCCTTCAAGATTATAGTCTGATTATTTTTATGGGTTCACAATCCAACATAAATCATTTTTTCTGGCTCATCAACCAAAATCTTATAACTAATTATTTTTTTGAGCTTAGAATTAACTGAGTTGGTTTTTTTCGAATTACCAACTAAATCCTTTGTTGCCTCCAGGAATGATTTTGATGATTACAAAATATTAGAGTATAAACTTAATACTAATACTTTTTAAGAATGTCAAAGTCTATTTTTTGTAGAAAGAAAAAGGTTGTTGAAAGATTCCATAATCAAATGAAGTTCCTTCAAGTTATTTGAAATAGTCCTTGAAATATTTTTGAAGTAAGAAGAAAAATCCCTCTTCAAAGCCGAGCTGATCCATTTTGATTCGAGCCTACTTTGACATGGCATGCAATTAATTCTTTGGCTTGGGACATAGCTGAGCCGACTCGATTTGGATCCGAGCCATTGTCTCAGAAAGGCAAAAGATTAGTTTTGAAAAACTACTGATCGAGCCGACCTGATGCCCAATCGAGTCGACTGTCTCAGGACGATAGAAATTTATTATTTTTTTTATGAACTACTGATCAAGCCAGCCCAACACAGAATCGAGTCAGCTATCTCAGTGGAACAGAATGTTGTCTTAAGAAGATCTCTACTTGAGCCAATCCGAAGCCAGAATCGAGCCAGCTCGACATCATCTGATAGACACAATGACTAGTTATGCATCAATCTATCTTCACCTAGAACCATTTTTCAATGAATATTTTCATCCTTCAATGGTACTATTTGGTCAAAATCCACGTCATATCAACTGAAACTCCTTGAAAATAATTAAGAAAAAAAATATAAAAGAAAAATACTATTCAAGCCCAAAATATATAGAATAGAAAAGAAATAGTGAGCTTACTATTTTTCCTGTATACAAGAAGGCTTACCTACTTTCAATCAATTTTTTCTTGAGATCATTAAAGCTCATTCAAAGAAGGAAGAGGAATTCATTGCCAGCATTCAAGGCTTCCTAAACTAAAGCTCTAACGACAATAATTCGATCAGAAAATAGGATCATTCTTAGTTGTATTTGCTTTTCTTTCAATCTATTTGTAATTGTATTAGTTCGGGCTAATACTAAAAGGGGATTCTCTTGAACCAAACTTAGTTTAGTTTGGGGGAGCCTTAGGTTGAAGGCTTGTGAAGGTTTTGATTGGTTGACCTATGTTAAAATTAATTGGATTTGTTTATGAGCCCAGTGAAAATAAACACACTATAATCAGATGATTATAGTAAAAATTTTCAAGAGATTGCTTGGAGAATGGATATAAGTGCTGGAGGTGCACCGAACCACTATAAATTTGCTGTATTTGTGTGGTTGTTTCTACTTGTGTGTGTTAGTCCTTCTTTCTATTATTTTGTATTTATCTATCTTACACAGTATTCTGCTTTAGCTACACATCTCTAACTAAGTTCATTAAAATTTTTAATAAACCAATTCACCCCCCCCTCTTGGATTATTTAGCTGAGTAACAAGTGGTATCAGAGCTTGGTTCTCAGCTAGCACTGATCTAACCATCAAGATATCAAGATCATGACAACATAATTAGGAGGTTCACTTGCCGAAGGGCAATCCACCAACAGACTATCACTTTTTAATGGTACAAACTACACATATTGAAAAGAATGTATGAGAATCTTCATTCAAGTTCTTGATTATGATATGTAGAGTGCCATAATAAATAGGCCGCACATACCCACTATTATAGTCGATGGCATTAGCACACCCAAAGCTGAAAAGGATTGGAGTGAGGTAGATAAAAAATTAATTTAGCTAAATGCCAAGGCTATGAACATTTTATATTGTGCCTTGGATGTCAACGAGTTTAACCGAATCTCTACTTATAATTCTACAAAAAAAATTTGGGATAGACTCGAAATCACTCATGAGGGTACAAATCAAGTTAAGAAATATAAGATTAACATGCTAGTGCACCAATACGAGCTTTTCAAAATGGAATTTCCTAAATCAATCATAGAAATGTTTACTCATTTTACTGATATAACTAACAATCTAAAAAGTCTTAGAAAGATTTATTATAATAGTGATTTGGTAAGAAAAATTCTTAGATCTTTACCGAAGTCATGGGAGACAAAGGTCATTGTAATTCAAGAGGCTAAAGATTTGAATAAGCTACCCTTGGAAGAGCTGATTGGATCATTGATGATCCATGAAATCACCATGAAGTAGCATAATGAAGATGAAGAAAAAAAGAAGAGGACCATTGCCCTCAAATCTGTTACAATTGATGAAGAAGAAGATGAGTCAACAAATGAAGATGAAGAAGATGAAGATATAGCACTGATTACAATAAAGTTTAAAAAATTTATAAGAAGAAGAAAGCAATGCTTCAAGAAGAAATCCTTCAATAGAGGTGAAACAACCAAGGACAAGGATAAAGAAAGGGGGCTGCCTTTATGCTTTGAGTGCAAGAAACCTGGACACTTCAAGATAGACTATCCTAACTTGAAGAAAAGCTTAAAGAAGATCAAGAAGAAAGCAATGATTATAATGTGGAGCGACAGCGACAAATCTAGCTCTGATGAAGAATCTGAAGATGTCGTAAACTTATGTTTCATGGCACAAGAGAATGAAGTAAACTCAAAAATCACTCAAGAATATTTTTTTGATGAATTACAAGATACCTTTTATGATATAATGAAAGAATTTAGAAAGATTTCTAGTAAAAATAAAAATCTAAAAATAATGTGTGATACCTTATCCAAAAAAAAGAAGAAATTCAATAAAGAAATAAGATTTTGATAGAGAAAAATGATTCCTTGAAAAAAAAAAGTTCAAATGCTAAAATCATTGGTTGATAGTTCACATGTAGTTCTGAAAAGTTAATAATGATTCTAAATAACCAAAAAGCAATCTATGATAAAGCTAGAATAGGTTATAATTCTAACAAGAAATAAAAATTCTTAAAGAATCTCAATACTCACTCAACATCATCATATTTCTTTGCAAATATTACTTGTTTCTGCTATGGTAAGCTAGGACACAAAGCATACGCATGTAATTCAAGAAAAATTAATAAAAATTTAGTTAAGAAAGTTTGGATTCCTAAGGGAACTATAAATGCTAACTCAAAAGGATTCAAGAAGACTTGAGTACCTAAATTAGTCACTTGATTATTTTGCAGGAATGTCTTGCAGCCAATAAAAATGAACGAGCTTGGTATCTAGATAGCGATTGTTTAAGATGTATGACGGATGACAAAGAACAATTCATCATTCTTGAGAAAAAGAATGAAGGATTGGTAACCTTTAGTGACAATGAAAAAGGAAAGATCATTAGTATTAGTAAAATCAAATTCAGTCTCTTCACATTCATTGAGAATATTTTGCTTGTTGATAATTTAAAGCATAACTTACTAAGCATTAGTCAATTGTATGACAAAGGTTTCAAAGTTATTTTTGAATCATCTTTATGCATAGTCACTAGTCCCCTTGATAATAGTATCATGTTCATTGGACAAAGATGTGGGAATATCTACATTGTTGATCTCGACGAGATAGCCATGAAGAGTGGCCAATGTCTTGTTGCTATAGATACTAAGGTCAAAGAAACTACTTGGCTGTAGCATCGTAGATTAGGTCATGCTAGCATGCACATTTTATCAAAATTGATTGCCAAAGATTTAGTTAAAAGTTTACCTAAATTGAATTTTGAAAATGACCATATTTGTGATGCACGTCAACTTGGTAAATAAACTAGGAGGAGTTTTAAATCCAAAAATATTATTTCAACCACTAGACCTCTAGAAATAATTCACATGGACTTATTTGGACCTACTAGGACCACAAGTCTAGGAGAAAAGAAATATGGACTTGTGATCATAGATGATTTTTTATGTTTTACGTGGATTCTATTTTTAGCACATAAAGATGAGGCTTTTTCAAAATTTTGTAGAAAGATTTTAAATGAAAAAACTCAACAATAATCAAAATCAAAAGTGATCATGGTACTAAATTTGAAAACCAAAACTTTAAAATTTTTGTAATGAAAATGGAATAGAACATAATTTCTTTGCTCCAAGAACATCCCAACAAAATGGTGTTGTTGAGAAAAAGAATAGGACTTTAGAAGAAATGGCTAGAACTATGCTTTGTGAAGCAAAACTTTCAAAATATTTTTGGGCTGAAGCCATCAATACTACCTGCTATATTTTGAATCATATTTTAATCCATCCCATTCTTAAGAAAACCCCCTATGAGCTTTGAAAATGTAGAAAATATAATATCAACTATTTTCATGTATTTGCATGTAAATGTTTTATTTTAAATAATAGAAAAGATAAACTTAAAAAATTTGATGCTAAATCTAATGAGTGTATCTTTCTTGGATACTCAATATCAAGTAAAGCATATAGAGTCTTCAACAAACATACTTTAGTTATTAAAAAATCTATACATGTTGTCTTTGATGAATCTAATAACCTTTCATCAAGAAAGAAAGAAGTTTTTGATGATGATGCAAGAAATTTAGAAAAAGAAGTGAAGGAACTTAGCTTGAAAGACAAACCAAATCATGATGAAGGAAGTGAGCCAAGTAACAATGAGCATGAAGAAATTCAAGAAGAAGGTATGAATCAAAAATATTCAGATCTACCTAAAGAATGGAGGTATGCATATTATCATCCTAAAGATCTTATAATTGGTGACCCATCTCAAGGTGTAAGAACTAGATCCAATTTTAGAGAACATCATGATTATCTTACATTTGTTTCTTAAATAGAATCTAAAATAATTGAAGAAGTAGAAAATGATCCAAATTAGTTAATTGTCATGCAAGAAAAATTAAATCATTTTGAAAGAAATAAAGTATGGACACTAGTTGATAGACCCTCTAATTAGCCTATCATTGGCACTAAATGGGTATTCAAAAATAAGCTTGACGAAAGTAGTAATGTAATAAGAAATAAAGCTAGATTAATAGTTAAAGGATATAATTAAGAAGAAGGAATAGATTTTGGTGAAATTTATGCACTTGTAGTTAGATTACAAGCTATTAGATTACTACTTGCTTTTGCTTGTTATATGGATTTCAAATTATACCAAATGAATATAAAAAAATATTTTTAAATAGTTTTATTGTTGAAGAAATTTATGTAGAGCAACCGTTAGGTTTTGAAAATCATCTTTTCCAAATAATGTTTTTAGACTTAATAAAGCATTGTATGGACTGAAACAAGTACAAAGAGCTTGGTATGATAGAGTAAGTAAATTTTTGCTTAATAATGACTTTTCTAAGAGAAGTGTAGACACGACACTGTTCTTAAAAAGAAAGAAATCAGATTTACTAGTTGTTCAAATTTATGTTGATGATATCATTTTTGGTTCAACTAATGAAAATCTTTGTCAAGAATTTTCTAAGTTGTTGTAGGGCGAATTTGAGATGAGCATGATGGGAGAGTTAACATTTTTTCTTGGGCTTCAAATCAAACAAACTAAGGAAGGCATTTTTCTTTTCTAAACCAAATATATACAAGAAGTTTTAAAGAAGTTTGGAATAGAGAATGCAAAGAAAATTGGCACATCCATGAGCCCATCATGCAAATTGGATAAAGATGAACATGGTAAGAGTATCAATCAAAAATTTTATAGAGGTATAATTGGTTCTCTATTATATTTAACTGCTAGTAGACCGGATATACTCTTTAGTATTTGTATTTGTACTAGATTTCAATTTGATTCTAAGGAATCTCATATGATTGTTATTAAAAAAATATTAAGATATTTGTTTGGAATACAAAACTTAGGATTATGGTACTCTAAGCAAATTTCAATAAATTTAGTAGGTTTTTTAGATGCTGATTATGGAGGTTGTAGGATTGATAGAAAAAGCACTTCTGGTACATGTTAATTTCTTGGGTTAAACTTAATCTCTTGGTTTAACAAAAAGCAAAATTTGGTAGCACTATCCACAGTCGAGGCCGAGTATACGTTGCAGCCGGAAGTTGTTGTGCTCAACTCCTTTGGATTAAGCAACAACTTAAGGATTATGTCATTGATCAAATTTTTTTTTAAAAAATGTGATAACACAAGTGCCATAAATTTAACCAAAAATCTTATTCAACATACTAGAACAAAACATATTGAAACAAGGCATCACTTTATTAGAGATCAAGTTCAAAATGATGACATCATACTTGAATTTGTTTCAACTGAAAATCAATTAGTAGACATCTTTATAAAACCCTTGGATGAAGATAAATTTAATGCAATTAGAGGTGAATTAGGGATATGCTATCATTATTAGATGAATGATGATCTCTCTATCATTTTTGTTCATCAATTAAATGGATTAATTATCTTATTTAAAAAAAAAAAAGCTAATCTGCCTGCTCGAGTTGGCTTGAATGTACCATCGAGCTAGCTTGGCTGCTAGGCTGGCTCGATTGAAAATCGAGCTTACTTGATGGTCGGAGGCCTAATTTCTTTCTTAAGTCACCATCATTCCAAAAGCCCTATTCAACGTTCCGAGTTTGCCCTTCCTCAACCTTTTCTTGGCTCCTCTCCAAAATCCTTCTTAATCTCTTTCCCTCTTAATCCATTCTTCGAATCCCCCAACATTCAAAAGAATGGCACCCAAATCTCGTGAGAAAGTCTCGAAGAAGCACCGCATAGAGGAACAATTGGACATTCACTCGAAAAGAAGGGGAACAATGAGCTCAGCGCCTTCTGCCTCCTCAAACCAACCTTTAATGGCTTCAAGAGCAGTCATGACAGGGAGAAAGGTCAGTTTTGAGTTCCTAAATGAAAAATTTTTTTGGATTGGGTCATGGATTCGACAGCAAGGGTGGAAAAAAATTTGCTCTTTGGATATACCCACCTATCCTCGGTTAGTTAGAGAATATTTTGAAAATCTGAGGATTGGTGCTGATTCCCTCTGGTCAGAGATTAAGGAAAAGAAAATTATCCTAGATCAAAGGAGATTAGGGCACCTTCTTCAAATGCCACATGGTGGAATTCATGCTCCTAGTCGTCAGAATGATTTTGAAGGTCTAAAGAGGCTTTTTGAAAGAGACAATGTAGACCATCGAGATATTCATAATGCAAACATTCTCTCGGTCGAACTCAAGCTTCTTCACAGTATGATTTGCAGAATATTCTTTCCAAGAATTGGTAGGTTTGACTGATTGTTCTCAGAAGATCTGGCTATAATAAGTTACATGGTAGAAGGAACTCTATTGAACTTGCCTTTCATGATGCTGGAATAGATTAAAAGTGCTGCTGAGAGATCAAAAGGAAAGGCCTGCCTACCTTATGGAATGATTTTTACTCTCCTATTCACCGAAGCAGGTATTGATTTGGAAGGAGAAATTTCTAACTCTCTTACTCACACTGATTACTACACAATTCAAACTTTGCATTGGATGAAATTCAAGAAGAAAAATGGTGTTTGGATTAGAGAAGGTGAAGAAGTACGTCCTCACGTATTAGAATCCTCCTCTTCTTCAAATTCAGTTAGGCCTTCCTCTTCAACACCTATAGCTCTTCCATCATCCCCTGTACCTGACCGACACCTAGATTAGTTGCTGGAGAACATCATCTGACCTCTTCTCGCACACTTATAGCTTTTTTGAATCTCTTAATTGACAGTATTGTAGAATGGGTTGTGGGACAGATATCTAAGAAATTGAATGACATGTTTTCTGACCTCAAACTCCAGTTCATTCGTAGTTTAGAAGAATAGAGAATTTCATCTGAGGGATAGATTGAAATAATTAGTCAACAAATAACAAATTTATCTCAAAGGCTCAAAATTTTGGAAAAAGAAGACAATAAATCTTTTGAATAGATTAAGGTACTAACTGAAAAAGTGGCCAAGATTACTAAAAGGATTGAAGAACTTATCATCACTCAGCAAGGCGGCACAGAAATTATGATTTCAGCACTTCAGAGATTTAATTAGAAGTTGGATGAATTGGTCTCTCGAATTTCTCCTCCTTCATCTCAGCCTAGATCCTCTCCTAGCCAACCTCAGTCCTCTACTGTCAGACCCCCCTTTAGTGCCACAGTAAGACCTAGCACTAGTGTTTTCACTGCTAGCCCTGGACCCTTTGCAAGAACCTGGAGGAAGCCATTTTCACCCTCCACCTCTACTTCTAGTCCCATCATTGAATTTTCTTTCTCAGATGAGGAATAGTTATCTTGGACCAAAATCTAGTCTTTTTATTTTGTTATAGTCTTTTTGATTTTGACTTGAACTCTACTGATGCATTGTTTGGTTATCTCTTTTTGTAAATAATACAAACTTGTAATCAACTTCTTCTTTTAATGAAAACTTTGCTTGCAATGTTTGTAATGTTACTATTCTGCTTATCCCTTTTTTAATGATTGACAAAAAGAGGGAGAAGAAATACTTGAGCATATAAATTGGATCTCTATTCAATTAATTATCCTTAATTAAATTAAAGATTATCATGGATAAAATGCATTTATTAAAGGGGAGCTAATGTAAGCTGTTATATATCTTAACTTTGTAAAGCATCCATCCCTTCTAATGTTTGTACATTTCGAATTATCAAAATTACTTGTGCATATTGAAATTTATAATATCTCATTATATATCTTTTTAAATCCATAATATATTTTTATTTTGATATGCTCAATATTTTGTCATCATCAAAAAGGGAGAGATTATTGCCCCTAGGAATGATTTTGATGATTACAAAATATTAGAGCATAATCTTAATACTAATATTTTTCAAGAATGTCAAAATCTATTTTTTGTAGAAAGAAAAAGATTGTTGAAAGATTCCATAATCAAATAAAGTTTCTTCAAGTTATTTGAAACAGTCCTTAAAATATTTTTGAAGTAAGAAGAAATATCCCACCTCAATGCCGAGCCGACCCATTTTGATTCGAGCCAGCTCTAACACGGTACGCAATTAACTCTTTGGCTTGGCACATAGTCGAGTCGGCCTGATTTGGATCCGAACTGACTGTCTCAGAAAGGCAGAAGATCAGTTTTGAGAAACTATTGGTTGAGCCAATCCGATGCCCAGTCGAGCCAACTATCTCAGAGCGATAAAAACTTATTTTTTTGTGAACTGCTGATTGAGCCAGCCCGACATAGAATCGAGCTGACTGTCTCAATGGGATAGAACATTGTCTTGCAAAGAATCTCTGCTCGAGCCAGCCTAAAGCTATAATCGAGCCAGCTCGACATCATCTGATAGATACAATGGCTAGTTCTACTTCAATCTATCTTCACCTAGAACCATTTTTCAAT
This sequence comes from Cocos nucifera, assembly GCA_006176705.1. NCBI lineage: Eukaryota > Viridiplantae > Streptophyta > Magnoliopsida > Arecales > Arecaceae > Cocos > Cocos nucifera. The sequence goes on from QRFJ01004444.1 coordinate 276,984, forward strand.
GGATATTTTCATCCTCCAATGGTACCATTTGATCAGAATCCACATCATATCAACTGAAACTCCTTGAACATGATTAAGAAAAAGGGAAATATAAAAGAAAAACACTATTCAAGCCCAAAATATACGAAACAAAAAAGAAATAGTGAGCTTATAGTTTTTCTGTGTACAAGAAGGCTTACCTACTTTCAATCAATTTTTTCTTGAGATCAAGCTCATTCAAAAAAAAAAGAGAAGAATTCATTGCCAGCATTCAAGGCTTGCTAAACTAAATCTCCAACGACAACAATCCGACTAGAAAATAGGGTCGTTCTTACTTGTATTTGCTTTTCTTTCAATCTATTTATAACTGTATTAGCTGGGGATAATACTAAAAGGGGATTCTCTTGAACCAAACTTAGTTTAGTTTAGGAGAGCCTTAGGTTGAAGGCTTGTGAAGATTTTGATTAGTTGACCTATGTTAAAATCAATTGGGTTTGTTTGTGAGCCCAGTGAAAACAAACATGCTATAATCAGGTGATAATAGTAGAAATTCTCAAGGAGTTGCTTGAGGAATGGACGTAGGTGCTGGAGGTGCACCGAACTACTATAAATTCACTACGTTTGTATGGTTGTTTCTACTTGTATGTGTTAGTCCTTTTTTCTATTATTTTTTATTTATTTGTCTTGCATAGTATTCTGCTTTAGCTGCACATCTCTTACTAAGTTCATTAAAATTTTTAATAACCCAATTCACCCTCCCTCTTGGGTTGTCTAGCTGGGTAACATCCTTACAACATTCAATTTATATCTTAGACCAACCCTTTAATAATCCTAAGATTCTTTACCGAAACTTATAGCAACAATTAAGCAAGATGTATAAGGATTTTAAAGCACAAAAAATTGAAACATCAAACTCTGAAAGTTTGTGTGAATAAGCTTTTAAACTACTTGACTTCTTCCTTGGATGCTTAGGAGATGATTGATGAAGACTTGAATGCTTTTCCTCAGTGGTTATTGCATGCCTCAATTCAATACACTCTTCCTTGCATTTTAGTTGAGTATATATGGAAAGGTCTAAATTAAAAGCTCTATTAATTTCCTTCCACTCTCTCCTTTTTGTTCTACAACTTGAAGAAAAAGTTCAATAAGCTTAATAAATTCAATCTCTTGATTTTTTATTTGAATTCTTTTCTTTTATGTGCTCAAAAATATTTATAATTATTGCTCTAGCCATTAAAAGTTTGAAAATAGTCGTTAGAAAAAAAATATGATCATTTTTAAAAAAATCTAAAAAACTAGATATTATTCTATCAAAATTATATGAGTCAGCTTATTCAAGTTTTTAGTTGACTAATTGAGAACTTCTCAAATATTCAATCTTCTATCTTCATCCTGAGTTTGAGATTGCTATACAGATAAGTGAGTCAGCTATGACCCTATCTTAGTTGGCTTATATGAAAACTTGGGCAGTTAAAAAAAATTATCTAAATTTCATCTCCTTTTATCTTTTCCTTGAATTGAGACTGGGTCATCCAAGCTCTTTTCTTGGTCGACTCAAAGGCATGCCAGGTATGCCAAAATTAATTTTAAGTAGATTTTTTTAATTTAAATATATTCTAGACTAGACTTGTCTTCTCAAACTTAATTTATGAAAAGGTGGATTTGTTGAGAAGTTTTTCTAGGCTGGACTTTCTTTAATCCAATTCTTTTCATATTGAACTCATTTTCTTTGCTTCCAAAATTTAAGTCTTTGACTTGAGAATACAAAATTACTTAAATTTGAGAGGACCTCTTGTTGGATGAAATCAACCTTTGAGCATTATGAAAAATCCTACAATTATCCCAAAAATATCATTAGTAATCATGATTTGTACTCAAACTCTTTTGACATAATCAAAATTAATTCTAGGGCTAGCAATCTTTTTCTTTTTGATGATGATAAAATGCTTTGAGTACTATCTTTGAATCACTACTAGATTTTGAAATTTTGAAACAATATATCTTAAAAGTAAAAATCGACTATTCATTAAATTTTAATCAAGTGCTATTTAGCTCCCTCTTTCTTATGTGAATAAGAAAGAATTCTTGAGATAATTTTGATCAAATTAAATTTTAAGCAAAATTTAAACAATGCTCAAACAAAAACTCCCCCTTTCTTATGTAGAAAAGCAATATTTCAAAATTTGGTTCTGATTACCACTAATTTTTCCCAAAATTTTCAATTTCTTTATTTATTCTCTCAAATTTCTCTATTTCTCTTATTTTCCCAAATTTCCTCCCCTTTTGTCATAATTAAAAAGGGTCAATTTGAGTCTTTTTTCTTAATTTTTCCTTCTTTTGGTTAAATGTCTTATTACGATAATCAAGTATAAGCCAATTAATCAAACATTTTACCAACATTACTTCAGGATGGAACTACGGCAATGCATACTATGGCAGTGATTTTGAAAATCATTATCATAGATTCTACGGTAGCGGTTATGTAGAACTGCTACTATAGGTTCAATTTATGATAGTGGTTATTGTGAACCACGACTATAGATTGACTTACAATAGCAGTTATACAAAATACTGTCATAGGTCGATCTATAGCAGCGGTTCATAATAACTGCTGCCATAAGATGAACCTATGGCAGTGGTTAATTAACCGCTACCATACATGTCAGATCTATGATTGCGGTTAGTAATAACCACTGCAATAGACTGAAACCTATGGCAATGGTTAGATATAACCATTGCTATAGGTCCGATCTATAGCAGTGATTTTGCTTAACCACTACCATAGGTTCATCTATTGCAGTGGTTATAATGAATTATAACCACTGCTATATTTTTTTCATATTTTTTTTAAATATTATATAATTCTAAAATTTAATGCATATTTTTATCATTTATTATCTTAATAATTATCATTAGAGTATCATTACAAAAGATCACCTCGATCTGATGGCCCTAGCTTCATCGATCAGTAAAATTTAATTTCGATGATCATGAATGATGGTGCGAATCTGATAGATGAAGATCATTTATGAATTCAAAAATCTACAATGATGATCTTGGTGCCATTTATATCATACTATCAAAGTTTTACTTCAATCGGATATCGTTATCATGGTCAATTTAGTATAGGATGATTTCAATCATTAAATGAGAAATAAGTAATCAAAGGACCAGATAGCATCCTATTATAAGATAATTTTTTAGATAAATGATCTTGACTACTACTTTAATCATTTTTATGATGGTGATTGTAAAATATAAATTATTTCTATATGAATTATTCATGTTAAGTAAATTTTGCAAAAGCATAAGCATAACTACTAAAGGAGTTTAAGAACTAGTATCGAGCGACGTATAGTTTTGGATAGTTCTTAGATCCATAGTTTAAATTTTATGATTAACATTATAAAAATGATTATAGTAGTCAAGATCATTTATCTAAAAAATTATCTTATAATCGGATGCTGTCTAGTCCTTCAATCACTTGTTTCTTATTTAACGATCGAAATCATCCTATACTAAATTGATCATGATAATGATATCTGATTGAAGTAAAATTTTGATAGTATGATACAAATGGCACCAAGATTATCATTGTAAGTTTTTAGATTAATCAATTATCTTTATCTATCAAATCATCATGCGATCGTTTGTGATCGTTGAAATTAAATTTTATCGATCGACATAGCTAGGGCTATTCGATCGAGATGATTTTTTATGATGACACTCAAAAGATAATTACTTAGATAATAAATGATAAAAATAAATTTTAAATATTAAAATTATATCATATTCAAACAAATATACAAATTTTATATTTGAATCTATAGCAACGGTTAGCAAAAATCATTGCTATAGGCCAATTACAGCGGTTGTTAACCATTGCTATAGTTTTGACCTATGGCAATGATTTTAAAAACTGCTGCCATAGGTCCGGCATAAATTTTTGGTTCACGTCGAATCTTTCATCTTTCTGGCATAAACTTTTACTCTCTCTCTCTCTCTCTCTCCCCCTCTCTACCTGAGCCCTAACTACCCTCTCCGCCACCGACCCACCCCTCCATCAGCCTGCCCCATCACCAGCCACCTCTCCTCTCGCCTCCCTCTATCTCTCTTTCTCTCTTCTTACCTTGCCCCTAGTTACCATCCTGTGCTGGCCCGCCCACCCGCTGCCACCCCCTCCCTCAGCCCCGCTGCCAACTTTGGCTCCCTTGGCCCCTCCCTCAGCTCCCTTGGCTCTCTCCCTTCCTCGATCTCACGTCGGCTCCCTCCCTCCTCCGTCGCCCCCTCCCTCAGCCCTGGTGCCCCCTTCCCTCTAGCACCATCATGGGCCCTACCTCCCTTAGTTCTGGCCCTCCGTCGGTTTGGCTCACCGCTAGCCTTCCCTGTCGGTGGCCTCCTTTGGCCCTACCTCCCTCAGCCCTGGTCCTGCGCCCCATCCCACCACCCCCTTTGGCCGTGCCCCACTGCCAGCCCCCCTTTAGCCCTACGCCCCACCCCACCCCACCATCGACAACCTTCCGAAGAAAAAATTTTGATTTTTTGGATCAGGATCGTTCAGATTTGATCGGATTAAGAGAGATATTTCAAAAATTTTTCTCTTATATCCAGATCAGATCTAAGATATTTTAGATCTAATTTTATAGATCTAATAAATAAAAATAAAAATAAATTAAATTTGATTAATTTATATCTTGATGTTGGATAATCAGATTATTCTTTGATGATCCTACTGATTACCTGAGGTTTTGGATCTAGCCACGCAAGCGCCTGGCCTCTATCGGTATCCACTCGGGCTGGATCTAGAGATCTTCTCTTTCTTTATTATCTCTCCAAATATCAGATTTGGATCTAATTTGAAGGATCTTCAAAACTTCTTTCGAAGATCTACAGTCATCTCTGCAGCAGTCTGCCTTCTTCCTTTCTCGTTAGCTTTCTCTAGCCTGGATCGTACCAAATTGGAGCCCAAAATTTCTTAGGCATGGAGAGGAGAAAGAGGATAAGAAGTTGGCATGGAGGAGGATGAGGGGCAACGTTGGGGTGTGGGCTAAGAGAGAACTCTATAAAAGTTGGGTGCAGACAGGGTTTATATAAACCCTGCTGTGCCATGCAGTGCCACATCATCTCGATCAATCACGTTGCTTCATGCAATCAGATCTAAATCTAATTGATAGGATGACATCACCTGATTCAATCAGATGAGAGCCCCTTCAATTCATCCTTAGATGGTGCCTAAGACTGATCAAAGTCTATAGGTTGGCGCCATCTAAGTAGAATCCTAGAAGCAACTTGGAGTCCCATCCATATGGGACTCCAGGCATCCCTATCCATAGGCGCATGCCTCCCTAGGCGTGCACCCCCTCCTTTTCAATTTCTAGCAAGGGGACAAGCCCCTATCTAAGTGTCAAAGGTCAACGTTTGACCAAAGTTAAAGACAAGAATTAGCAGGTGATGAAAAATGATAGGTGTTGTCTCAAATTTATCTCATAAATTAAGACAATCCTTTTCTGATCTGGACAAACTCCAGTAAGACCAAGTAAAGGTACTTGAGTGAGCATAAATATATTTGGCTTAGTCGAGACAACTTTTGATGATAGTAGAAGGAGAACGTTAGACTCAATCGTATGCTAGCACGATTTCCTTGAACCTAATTGAATCTTATTCAAATCAATTGAACTAGATTAGTCCAATTGATAATATCCAGATCCAAACCCTCATTTGTGTGATCCAGTTAGGTTCAGTTCTATATGATAATAAGATATGCCATGATCTCTATCATCGACATCATCGAAACTCCTTTCAATGGATCAGAACTCTTCTAATTCAGACAACTAAAATGATCGATCATCTAAATCATTCTAATTGCTCCCAAAATCCACTAGTGACACCTAGTAGTATATGATGGCAATCCATCAAAATTAAAAATGAACCTCTCAATGCAGCTACCTGTGTGATTAAGTTCTTCTATCTTGAGCTCCGATCAGATTAGGATTAAGGTGAACTCATCAAACCCTAATTTCTATCATATGATTTAACCATTCGATTCAAGTCCAATGTGAAAATCTTAATAGAAACTCTTTCTATTATTTCACTCTACCATGGCCATGGGCTTATGGACTTGATTCTCATGATCCTCATAGGGTTGCTCCTTATCCACTGAGGTAGATAGATTCCTTCTTGGTGCAATCCAATTCCTATAATGAACATGCTATAGCCAACATACACCTCAGAATTTCGAATGGCTAGAAGACCGAGTCATGGTATAGTCAAACTATAAAATCCTCAAGGTGAACTACTGATGCACCTCAGGTCAAAGAACCAGACACACCACTGTAGCTTCGAGTCAGTCATTGACGAGAAGGTAGACTTTCTTATGATTGCTTGAGGTAGTCATGCTCAGTGCCCTCATTCTCTAACGAGTATCTGTACTCTCACTCTGATATCTCTACATCATAGACTTAAGACTCATCTACTATAAAGAAGCGATTGTATACCAGCCTTTCGAATCAATCACCATCCTCATGATGATCCTATGGTCGGGAGCATTTTATGAGTTAATAACGAAAATTCATGTCTTAAATTTTCAACTCTTGAAAATATGAATTATCATTACTGTTAACTCAAGGGATGTATCACAAACATTAAATACATATTTATGATAGAAAATAATTTATTTTATTATTTATAGTCAAAATTATAATTTTGCCCCTAGAAGTATATTATAAATGTCTGCCAATTCTGACTTTTAGGGCACACATATCTAACAAACTCCCACTTAACCTAAAGCTAATTGGCTACAAATCTAAGTCTCATCTTCTCAAAGTGGGCTTCGATCTTCTACTGGCCCAACGACTTTGTAAGCGGATCCGTCGCATTGTCTGCGAAATCGACTCTCTTGACCTCGACGTAACCCTTCTTGAGATAATCACGGATGAGATGGTATCGCCACTCGATGTGCTTGGATTTTTGGTGAGACCTTGGCTCTTTAGCTAAAGCTATGGTGCCATTGTTGTCGTAGTATAGAGGAATGACATTTGATGGCATCACTCTGATCTTTATGGTAAACTTCTTATACCAGAATGCCTCCTTTGCAGCTTCTGACATAGCAATGTATTCTGCTTCCATGGTGAAATCTGCTATCATAGTTTGCTTGGAACTCTTCCAATTGATAGCACCACCATTACACACAAACAGACTTCCAGATGTCGACTTTTGATCATCTACATCGGACATAAAATTCGAATCTATATATCCTTGGACTTGGAGTTCGCCATTACCAAAGACCAACAACATATCCTTAGTTCTTCTTAAGTACTTAAGGATACATTTCATAGAAGTCCAGTGTTCTTCACTTGGATTTGACTGATATCTACTCGTGACACTCACAACATGGGCTATATCAGGTCGTGTACATAATATGGCATACATGAACTCTCTATTGCTAAAGCATAAGGGATCTTGCTCATGCGTTCTATTTTCTCAGATGTGCTAGGGCACATCTTCTTTGAAATATGAATACCATGTCTGAAGGGTACTAATCTCCTCTTAGAGTTTTTCATACTAAACCTCTTTAGCACTTCCTTTATGTACATCTTCTATGAAAGTCCTAGCATCCTATTCGGTCTATCTCTATAGACCTTAATTCCTAGAATAAAGGATGCTTTACCTAGATCTTTCATGGAGAATTTTTTGGATAACCATATTTTAACTATGGTCAATATGATAATATCATTTCCAATAAGGAGGATATCATCCACGTACAATACGAGAAAGACAACAATGCTTCTACTGACCTTTTTGAAGACACATGGCTCCTCATTTTTGATGAAACTAAATAATTTAATCACATCATTAAAATGAATATTTCAGCTTCGAGATGCTTGCTTAAGTCCATATATGGACCTTTGCAGCTTGCATACCTTGTGATCAGCATCATTGGATATGAAACCTAGCGGCTGTTCCATATAGATATCTTCCTCAAGATATTCATTTAAGAATGTCATTTTCATGTCCATTTGCCATATTTCATAATCGAAATAGGCTGCAACAACAAGCAATGTGCGGATGAATTTTAGCATAGCTACTGACGAAAAGATATCCTAATAGTCAATGCCTTCACGCTAACTGTAATCTTTTGCCACTAATCTAGCTTTGAATGTCTCCACATTCCCATATGCACCAATCTTTCTCTTGTAGATCCATTTACATCCAATAGGTACTATACCTTCTGATGGATCTACCAAGGTCCAGACTTAGTTTGAGTGCATCGAGTCAATTTTTGACTTCATTGCCTCTAGCCATTTCTCAAAGTCGATATTCGATATTGCCTCATTATAGATTTTGAGATCATCACCATGAATCCCATTACCTACGAGGAATATTTTCTCTACTTCCTCTGAAATGGTACCTAAGTAGCTCTCAGGGGGATAGAAAATCCTTTTCGATCTACGAGGTGGAGGAGGTAGTGATTGTATTGGCTCAACCTGATTTGGTTCTAATTGGTCCTTAGCTCGTTGTTCTTATGAGACTTTCTCATCGAGCTTGATCTGCTTTCCAATGCCGCTATCTTGAATAAACTATTTTTCAAGAAAGATGGCATGTCGACTCACAATCATATTATGATCTTCTGAAATATAGAAATAATATTCTAATGATTCTTTAGGATATCCTATAAATCGAGCTCTAAAGAATCTGAAGTCTAACTTGTCCGCTTGTTATCTTTTGACATGAGTCAGACAATCCCAAATTCTGAGATGACTCAGACTTGGTTTCTTACCATGCCATATCTCATACGGTGTGGTAGGAATGGTTTTAGAAGAAATCCTATTCAGTAAATATATTGTAGTTAACAAAGAGTGTCCCCAAAGATAATCAGAGAGATCTATGAAGCTCATCATGGATTAGACCATATCTAATACTGTCTGGTTCCTCTGTTCTAAAATTCTGTTGAGTTGAGATGTTCCAGGTGGAGTCCATTGAGAGACCATGCCATTTTTCTTGAGATAGTTTAGAAATTTTTGACTAAGATATTCACCTCCTCGATCTAATTGAAGAATCTTAATGGATTTTCCAGTTTATTTTTCTACTTCATGTCTGAATTTCTTGAACTTTTCAAAAGCTTCAGACTTATGTCTCATAAGATACATATACCCATACCTAAATAGATCATCGGTAAAGATAATGAAGTAGATAAAATTATCTCTAGCCGGCACATCAAATGGGCCGCACACATCAGTATGTACTAGGGCAAAAAGATCCATGGCCCTTTTTCCATGTCCTACAAAAGGGAGTTTAGTCATTTTGCCATGAAGACAAGATTCATAAATTGGATATGACTCAGAAGTCAACAGACTCAATAGTCCAATTTTTTTTAATTTGTTAATCCTATCTTCTGCTATATGACCTAGTCTTAGGTGCCATAGATACCTATCATTTGGACTATCCTTAGGTCGTTTCATGGCATTCACATTTTGCTCGATATTAAAAATAGATACATCAATATGTAACTGATAAAGATCGTTAATAAGAAAATCACTTGCAATTTTATTTCTTTCATAAAGAATGTTACAATGGTCCTTAAGAAAACTAATTACATAGCCTTCTAGTACTAGGCATGAAATAGAAATCAAATTCCTGCTTGTTGTAGGCACATAATAACAATCTTTTAAAACTAAGTCTAAACCAGATGGTAGTCGAAGAGGGTATGTTTCCACTGCCATGGCATCAACTCTTACTCCATTTTCGATTCATAGGATCATCTCGCCATCCCTCAACCTCCTGCTATCCTCAAGACCCTGCATGAAAGTGCACAAATGAGCACTAGAACCAAAGTCAAGTACCCAACTGGATGCAGAAAAAATCATAAGGTTAGACTCAATAACGAGCATACCTCCAGAAGGACCTGCCTCCTTCTTATTCTTCAGGATGGTCAGGTAAGTAGGGCAGTTCCGCTTCCAATGGCCATCATTGTTGCAATGAAAATACTTTCCTTTGTTAGTAGCCTTCTTTTTCAGCTCTACCTTTTTCTTCTTTTCTCCTTCCATCTTCTGCTTTTTCACAGACTTCTTCTTTTCAAAAGACTTTCTCTTGGAAGAAGTCCATTCCATAGCAAGCACTGAGCCTTTAGAACTTTTCATGGAAAGCTCAGTAGTAACTAGCATATTCATAAGTTCGGTCAGGAAATTTTGAAGTTTATGCATATGATAGTTCATGATGAATTGCCCATATGCATCAGTCAAGGATTACAGAATTATATCATTCTATAGATCTAGGTCCAACTTCACTCCGAGCTTCTCAAGCTCTTCTAAGTCCTTGATTATCATCAGACAATGATCTTGGACTGACTGCCCATCATGCATTTTAGCCTTGAAAAGTTGTTTAGTGACTTGATACTTGGCTGTGCGACTCTGTTTACCAAACATCTCTTGTAGGTGAGCCAACATTTGGTGGGTAGTCCTGATATTTTTATGTTGGTGCTGAATCTCATCAGACATCGAGCCCAACATGTAATATCTGACCTTGTTATCTTCGTTCGTCCACTTTTCAAGAGATGCTCTCTGTTCAATGGATGGACGAGCTGGTAAGATGGGAGGATCCTGATCCAACACATGAGTTAACTTCTCAAAATCCAAAATAATTTTAAAGTTTTAGAGCCAATCCTTGTAATTGAGTTCGGTCAGTTTGGGTGTCCAGGATACGTGCTAGTGGATTGAATGCAGATATTTTTCTATAGAGAGTCAAAGTTTCTAGTTAGATATTGTAATTAAGACTTGACCAATTTATTTATTTAGGATTTTATTTTTAAACAAATTAGCTTCCACTATTTTTTTGGATCCCTACACTCCCTCTGTAGAGATGCAAAAATCTTCATGATTAATGATTTCTAGTGGGTGGTGCGGTCTCACCAACTGACTCATCACCTCACCTAACAGTTATTGGTGATGGGTTAGCCAATGAGTGAACAACTCTTGTTCAATGATTCTCTAATCATGGTGCACCCAAACTTGGTCTCTAATTCATGAATCTCACCGTATCCGAAATATTGATCCACTCCTTAGTTAAGTCAGACCCACCATTTACATAGACTGGATTCCTAATTGAGTCTCTCACCGTATCTGAAATATTGAGCCCAACTCATCCTCCAGCCCATAGCATCCAATGCCTAATAGACATGGTTGCATCTTTTCAGTGCAACTGAGCCACTGTAATCCAGTCGAGAACAATCAACCCCGGAAAGAGCCCGCACATCTACAATGGTGGAAGACCTCAGACTTAATCTTTTCTTAGGAAGAATTTGATTCAGGTCTCATTAAACTAGACTTGATCATAGTCATAACAATTATGACTAACCTAGTGGCATGGGTTAGCTCGGAATTATTGACCACCTCAGATCAGAACTGTGTCAACAGATATGGCCAGGTAAGTGAGATCGGATGGAAGGGAATATGCCATTAACTCGTACAAGAATGCATTCGAGTCGAGTAGCTCTTCCAATTAAAAATCAGTCGGTCGTATGTGCCAAACTTACCTTAGACACCAAATTGTTGAGCCAGAACCAATTGGGTTAGCCTACAATCCAGACTCTAACCTCTGAGCCTAATTAGGTCTTGCTTGATCGATCACTCGTGACTCGATCTTGACCCAGACTTAATCCTATTAGGCTGGTCAATTTAAGCATTGTTGATCCCATCTAACCAACTCTTGATTCGGTTTGATCAACCGCTTAGACCTAATTGAGCTACCCAAGCCCGAACCCAGTATTATGAATATGTCTTAGATCTAAAATTCTTCAATTTTAGATCTAATTAATATTTCATAATCTTAATTTCTTAATTAAGTTTAGGGTTCATAAATAAAATATGCACAATAAATCCTAGGGTTTCAGGATCTAGGTTTTGCAGAAAGTAAGTTTTGGGATTTCTGATTAAGGACGAACGTGCAGCACCCCTACACATCATAAGAACACCCCATTGAATGGGAAGGAGAGGGCCTTTAAATCCAACTTTGTTCTTATGATCGGACGGCCAAGAGGAAATGCCTTAATCAGAAAATATACAATACTACAAAACTAGTTTTAGATCTATATCATATATCTCATATACAAAAATTGATCTAACTATAAACATATTTTATATACATCTCATGTATCATATCATGCATATTTTTAAATCTAAATTATCTCATAATTATCTAAAAAATTATATTTAAATTAATCGCATCAAAATAAATTCTAATCTAGATAATTATGTAGAACTATTCTACAACTAGTCTAAACATGCATTCATCATATCTCATATGATCCAAAAATTAAATAATTTTATTTACTATTTTTAGATCTTATTATAATAATTATAACATCAAAAAATAGTAAAATAGATCTAAAATTATAACTTAATCAAATTAAATTATGAATATGCAAGACTATGTATAGAACTATTCTATTTTACAACTAGTCATGCATCTTATAAAACTTAGATCTAAATTATTTAATTTTAATTTTTTTAATTTTAGATCTAATCATATCTCATGTGATATCTAAAATCACCTTATTATTAGATCAAAAATAAATTAAAATTAGATCTAAATAATTTAGAGAACCTGGCTCTGATACCAGTTGAAGGAAAAATTCTGATTTTTTGGGTCAGATTTGTTCAAATTTGTTCGGATCAAGAGAGATATTTTAAAAATTTCTCTCATATATCCAAATTAGATTTAAGATATTTTAGATCTAATTTTATAGATTTAATAAATAAAAATAAAAATAAATTAAATTTGATTAATTTATATCTTGATGTTGGGTAATTAGATTACCCTTTGATGATCCTGCTGATTGTCTGAGGTTCTGGATCTAGTCACGCAAGCACTTGACCTCTACCGGTATCCACTCGAACTGAATTTGAAGATCTTCTTCTTCTTTATCACCTCTCCAAATATCAGATCTGGATCTAATTTGGAGGATCTTCAAAACTTCTTTCGAAGATCTGCAGTCATCTCTGGATTAGTCCAATTGATGATATCCAGATCTAAATCCTTATTTGTGTGATCCAGTTAGGTTCAGTTCTATATGGTAATGGAATATGTCATGATCTCTATCATCGATATCATTGAAACTTCTTTCGATGGATCAGAACTCTTCTGATTCAGACAATTAGAATGATCGATCATCTAAATCATTCTAATTGCTCCCAAAATCCACTAGTGACACCTAGTAGTATATGATGGCAACCCATCAAAATTAAAAATAAACCTCTCGATGTAGCTACCTATGTAATTAAGTTCTTTTATCTTGAGCTTCGATCAAATTAGGATTAAGGTGAACTTGTCAAACCCTAATTTTTATCATATGATTTAACCATTCGATTCAAGTCTGATGTGAAAATCTTAATAGAAATTTTTTCTATTATTTCACTCTGCCATGGCCATGGGCTTATGGACTTGATTCTCATGATCCTCATAGGGCTGCTCCTCATCCACCGAGGTAGATAGATTTTTTCTTGGTGCAATCCAATTCCTATAATGAACATGCTATAGCCAACGTACCCCTCAGGATTCTAAATAGAAAATTGAGTCATGGTGTAGTCAAACTATAACACCCTCAAGGTGAACTACTGATGCACCTCAGGTCAAAGAACCAGACACACCACTGTAGCTTCGAGTCAGTCATTGATGAGAAGGTAGACTTTCTTATGACTACTCGAGGTGGTCACGCTCAGTGCCCTCGTTCTCTAATGAGTACCTGTACTCTTGCTCCGATGTCTCTATAGCGTAGACTCAAGACTCATCTACTATAAAGAAGAGATTATACACCAACCTTCTGGATCAATTACCATCCTCATGATGATCCTACAGTCGAAAGCATTTTATGAGTTAATAACGAAAATTTATGTTTTAAATTTTCAACTTTTAAAAATATGAATTATCATTATTATTAATTCAAGGGATGTATCATAGATACTAAATACATATTTATGATAGAAAATAATTTATTTTATTATTTATAATTAAAATTATAATTTTGCTCTTAGAAGTGTATTACAAGTGTCAGCTAATTCTAGCTTCTAGGACATACATATCTAACACCTTTATCGATATAGATTGGCTCCACTATTTTTATTGATTAATTTATTAATTAATTTATTAATTTATTTATTGATTTATATTCTTTGGTGCTTAATATATTAAATTTATTAATTAATTTATTGATTTAGTTATTTTTGATGCTTAATGAATATAATATTAAATTTATTATATTATTTAAAATTATTTATTATTATATTTATAAATTAAAGTATATTCATAATTTAATATTATATTTTAAATTTAATATTGTTCATAAATTATGTATTATTTTATATAAATAAATTGAAATATATTCATAATTTAATATTATATCTTAAATTATTAAATTTAATATTAATAAAAATATTATATATATCATTTTTTTATTATTTTTTATAATATTTTATTTTAAAAAAATTAAATTTTTTTAATAAAGAGGATATGATGATTTTTGATTGAAAATTGTTAATTCTTGGTATGATTTTATTGATGTAGAGAACTATTATTTTTTTCTTCTTCTATAAATATTTTAATAATTTCGAACAGTAAGGCAATCTTGGATGGCTAGCAACTATTTAGTGGATAATCATTCGCAGTCGATTTAGTTTAGTTGTAGCAGATACTAAAAATACGTTGTAATGCATGATTAAATGATGAATCTGGAACTCCATTTTACTTTTCTTTTTTTATTTTTTTAATTTTTCTAATATTTAAGGTAAGTTCTATCCTAGCTAATTTGTTGCTCTTGACTAATAGAAAGTAAAATTATAATTTATTGCTTTTTTTCTAATTATTTATGGATGTAATTTATGTTGTAGAATTTATTGTATAACGTTTTTTAGATTACTATTGATATCTTATTGCTTTTGTTTATTACATTGCATAACGATAGATCCATCAATTGATTAGTATACATACTCTCTGGCATCCATACATTTATATATTTTTTTATACGAATGGAAGAATTTTGTACAATGATCAATTGATTGTCCAATTTGGATAGTTTGAGAATTATAAATAATTTTACAGGTAATTACAGTAATCAAATAATATGCTAAGAATTCCGAATAAAATTTTAGATATCAATTTTCTTTTATTCTTTCTTTTGATCCTTGTTGCATATCGTTTGATTACTGTAATAAATCTATAGAATTAATGTAATTCCTAAATGAGATAGGATCTATCTTTATCTATTAGTTGGTGATAGGATGCATTTAATTAGATGCATATAAAATATCTATTTATAGTCAGTTATGGCTTATGAGTTGTTTACAATGCATTGGTATATAATTTAAGTTTCATACATGATTTAATTGTAGTATTATCATTTTTAAAATGGATAAAGAATGGATGAAATTTAGTAGGCTCTCGCCAAAATATGAGATTCGACTTAAAAAATTTCTTGATTTTGCTATAAAAAAATTTAGAGACCATGGACTTATCCAATGTCCTTGTTAGAACTGTATGGGTGGACCGTAGCTACCTTATCAAGATGTAAATGATCACCTCACTATTTATGACTTTAAAGTTGATGATAAAATTTATTGTGATCAACATGGTGAGGGCAGGCCACAAGGAGGCGATCAATATGATAGAAGAGTGGAATAAATGGTTCATGATATTTTTTCATTTGTTGACCATAATGATGGTGCATCTACATCCATGCCTGATCCTGTAGTTGGTGGAATGACAAACAATGAGGATGTGGAAAAGGTCTGCAAGTTAATGGAGGATGCTAATGTTCCATTGTATCCTGGGTGTGAAAGATGGCAAAGCTGGAGTTCTTAATCCAGTTATATCATGTGAAATGCTCCAATGGGTTCAATAATAACAGAGTAAACTGCATACTAGAGCTCTTGGGGGATATTCTTCCAAATGATGCATAAATTTTAAAGAATAATTATGAGGCATCGAAGATTATTGAACAGTTGGACTTTACTTACACCAAGATATATGCATGTCCTAATAATTACATGCTCTATTGGGAGGGGGACGTCAACCAAAATGAGTGCATGAGGTACGGTGTATCAAAATAAAAATAGAATAAAGAGGGCACATCTATCCATGTATCTTAAAAGTTGATGTGGCACTTTTCTTTAATTTTGAGACTATAAAAGTTATTTATATTGGTAAGAACATCAAAGAACATAGGATGGCATGAAAAGGAACGAACAAAAGATGATGCATTGAGGCATCCAGTCGATGGAGAGACAGCAGAAGTTTAATGAAATATATTTCAACTTTGCACAAGAGATATGTAATGTGAGGTTGGCCTTGTCCTGTGATGATTTCAATCTGTTCAAGCACATGAATGTTATCCACAGTGTATGATCAGTGTTTATTCATGTTTACAATCTTCCACCATGGATGTATATGAAAAAATTCTTTGCTTTCATGATAGTGCTCATCCCTGGACCGAATGAGATAGGTAATGACATTGATATCTATTTTTAGCCTCTTATTGTCGAGCTGAAATAGTTGTGGAGTATTCAAGGTATTCCAACTTTTGATGCTTTGATGAATGAATCATTCTTCATGCGTGCAGCATTTCTGTGGATAATAAATGACTTTTTAACTATGCCCTAATATTAGGTTGGAGAACAAAAGGTGAGCTAACATACCTAATTTGTGGAAAAAAACATCCAATCTAAAAAGTTGACACATCAGAGGAGCTTTAGCTTTATGGAGCATCGACGTTTCATCCATTGAAACCATCCATATAGAAGGGATGCATGCTCCTTCGATGGCACAGTTGAAAAAGGTGAGGTGCCTAGCTGGATGTTTGAGAGTGAGGTGTTGAGAGAGTTGGATGGTCTCAGTGTTGAATTTGAGAAAAATGATCCGATTGGTGGTAAGAAGAGGAAGCATCAATCAAAGAAAGATGACATAAAGTTTAATTGGAGAAAAAAGAGCATCTCCTTTGACTTGCCATATTGGAAGATAAACTTATTGTGCCACTGCTTAGATGTAATGCATATTGAAAAGAACATATATGAGCTCTTATTGGAAATAATCTTGAACATTAAGGATAAGACCAAGGATGACTTAAATTTTTGATTTGACTTAAAAGAATGGGATATTAGAAGATCACTCCACTCAGAGTTGGTAGGGAAAGAATAATGTAGGCTCTCTCTTGCATGCTATATTATGAATGCCTTCGAACGGTCTATATTTCTTTGTGTATTGAAGAACGCAAAGGTTCAGATGGATATACTCAAGCAACATATCAAAGTGTGTAAATAGTAAGGATGTCAAACTTGGGGGATTGAAGACTCATGATTATCATGTGCTGATGTGGAAATTGATCCCAATAGCTATTCACCATGTATTGTCAAAAAATATCAGAATGGCTGTTATTTATCTTTGTAACTTTTACAAAGATATTTGTGTGAAAAGGTTGCTTAAGAAAGATGTGAAGAAAATGAAGACAAGAACGGTGACTATATTATGTGATCTGGGGAAGATATTTCTACCATCATTTTTCATGGTTATGATGCATCTCACCATGCACCTTACGGAGAAGTTGCACTTGGAGGCCTAGTGTTCTGTCGATGGATGTATCCTACTGAGAGAGATATTCAAACTCTAAAATTTTATGTAAGAAATATGAATCGCCCAGAGGGATCCATAGTTGAAGGTTATTTGGGTCAAGAGTATATAAATTTTTATACCATATACATAAACAAGCCTGAGACACGTCATAACTGAACAATAAAAAATTATGATGATTAGTATGAGCCAACTGAGCCTGCATTTGAGTCTATTCCACAGCCAGGTGGACTTCTCACTTCATACCATCTCATTGATTTGAGCATTGAGAAAAGGGATATGGTGCACCGCTACATTCTCTTCAACTATGATGTCATTGAGCCGTACATAAGATGAGTCACCCAGTCTTATTTATTTTATAATAATTATAAAAAAAATTTAATTATATCTAAATTTATTTTTTATACATCCAGCAAATATAAGAAGATCATAAGAGCAAAATACGGTGCTCTAAGTATGCAGGAGAAAAAAAAATGCATAGCAAAGAATTTTTTGAATGATTCAAAGATCATGTAAGTGATTACATATTCTTACCTTGTGCAACTTATTTGAATATATTTACTAATTACTTAGGTATCATATCCTTAATTAGGAGTGAAGATTATCATTCGGTGATGTGAGCCTTGAAAAGCATACTTTTACAATGGATCCTAACCGTATCGTGCGTTAGTATAAATAGCTCGTCATTAACGACTATAGATTTAATATTCACAGTTGGTCCATAAACATGGTAACACAAAATAGTGGTATGATGTTGAGCACCATCTCTGGGTGTTATGCTAGCTCGAGGGATTCATAGCCTTATAAAGAGGATCTGAACTATTATAGGATGGTAGAGAAGATAGTCATCTTGGACTACTATTCTAAAGAAAAGATTGTATTGATGAAATATGATTGGTTTGACACCTTGTTTCTGTAAGGAATGAAGACTGATGAGTGCGATTTTACACTCGTCAACATGCAATGCCATCTCTGCATAGAAGAACCGTATATACTTGCCTTCCAAGCTAGTCAAGTCTTCTACGTTAGTGATCTCTTGGAGCCTCAATAGGGTGTTGTTGTGAGGATAGTGCCTAGACATATATTTGATGATACCGAGGTTGATGATCATGTTGGATCATGCATATGAAGTGCTCCTCTAGGATAAAACTTATTTGGAGCTATCGAGGTTCCAGATACATTTGTCAGGAGAGATGGTGATGTCCATATTGTAGATGGCACTAGGCGATGACTTCAACATTCTGGTATAAATGTTAGAGTCTATTATTTATTGATGCTCTACTAATATTATTGTTCAATATGTTATATGGGTTAATGTTCATTAACATTGCAGATCACGATGGCACCAAAACACCATCTCATATAGATCGAAATGCCTGATATGCGGTGCAACTTTGCTTGGAGAGGAGGAAATTCTCCACATCATGTACTGTAATTTGTTGGATGTATACGATGAGCTTAACCTATCCGTGTAGACATATCAGAAAGAACAATCATCTAGATTGATTAAAATAAATTTTTACAAACCATAATATTGATTTTTAATGCAACATTCTCTAGATACTGCTTGTTTCTCCTACTAGATATGTGCTTTGGTAAGCAACATTATTAGTAATGCTGCTTACCAAAGCACGTATCTCGTAGGAAAAACAAGCAGTATCTAGAGAATGTTGCATTAAAAATGAATGTTAAGATTTATAAAAGTTTATTTTGGTTAATCTAGATTATTGTTCTTTCTAACATGTTTACATGGATAGATTGAGCTCGTCGTAGATATCCGATAAATTACAGTACATCATGCAAAAAATTTCCTCCCCATCCAAGCAGAGTTGTACCGCATACTAGGTGTTTCGGTCTACATGAAGCTCTACATCTAAGTCGTAGGTGGAGCATACTCCATCCACCTTCGCATTAGCTGTCCAGAGACCACCGACATCTACTCCACCAACATCTGAGCTTCAGCTCCAGCTCCAGCCCCTCCAGCTCTAGCTCCTCCAACTCGTGCTCCATCTCCTTCCGGTGATGATAACCTAGATGTGGATTTAGTAGACATTTGATGTATTTTTTTAAAAAATATTATAATAAATTTTATTTAGTAATAAAATTTAATCATTTCAAAAATATTATCATGTTTATAATATTTTCTTATGTTATATATATTTAACTATATTTATCAGGTAAAAAATAAATTTTTTAAATTATTTATATTTTTTTATTATTCAAAATCTATGGTAGTGGTTGTAAAATCACTGCCGTAGGTGTGTCAACCACTGTCATAGATTACATGCCAATCGATGTAATTGGTCTATCACAGCGGTTTCATAACTGTTGCCGAAACTATGGCAACGATTCTTTGAACCATTGCCATAGATTCTATCATAGCGGTTCCATAATTATTGCCATAGTCGACCTGTGGCAGTGGTTACATAACTGCTACCATAGTTTTTTTGGTAGTGATTAATAAATCACTGCCATACATGATATAGCAATAGTTTTATAACTATTGCCACAGGTTTGAAATGGCAGCGATCTACAGAATTGCTGCCATAGGCTTTTTATTGCATCGATTTTCTTAACCGCTGTAAGAACCACTGCTATAGACCTATGATGATGGTCATAGTGGTAGTAGTTATATAACCATAGATATAGCTTATGATAGCGATTTTTAGGAATACGACAGCGATTGTGAACCACTGTTATAGCCTTTTTTTGTAGTAGTACAATACTATGGCAATTAAATAGTTATATTATTATTTCAATTGTTATTCATTCATTCAAACAAGAAAGCACTCATTCAAACATTTTCATAAAACTATGACTTTGCATTGATAAGGAAATGTTTTGGCATGAAATTCAAAAGGCCTGTCCATTTACAAAAAGGAACACAATGGGAGGGCATCTGGTGCTAAGGAACTTGAAGGAGTTATCTATGAACTCAATGGGAGGGCATCTCCTAGTCTTAGAGCCACGAGGGTAGGGGCATTGGGTCGAGTAAGGCCATCTAGTAGGCCTAGTAGAGAAAGGTCTCGAAGAGGTAGGTATTCTAACAAAGGCTGAAGGCTAGGTTTGAATAGGAGAGACAATAGAAATTGCTTGCTCTTGGTTCCTCTGAATAGCCTTCACTTCATCTTCAATAACTATAACCCCTTGAACTAAATTGCTGATCAACTAGTGTGTATCTGCCATTTTGAATTCCAAATCCAACATCAGTCTGTAGAGAATAGAGATATGACCTTCAAGACCACTAGATGGTTGAGAATCTCCTAGTTGCTTATTGGTAGAATCCCGTGGTTGTGCATCAGGAGTGACATGTTCGTTGATTCTTGATCATCATCCAATTCTTTAGCCTTTATTTTAGTCGATGAACCTTTTCTCATCCATTTTCCATTAATCTTTTCATACCTCATATGGTTAAGAGAGTGCTTATTGTAGTTATTTGAGTGATGTAGCACTCTACTTAGCTCATTTTTCAGATTGACACCAGCATACTTGAATACAAGAGTGAGAGGCATTCTAAAGGGTAGATTCCCTTTAATCTTGGTAATAGCTTCTTGCATTTGATGGATGATAAGAGTGGAAAGGTCCATGGGATATTCACAGACAATGTGGTACATAACTTGAAGATCCTTCTCCATATCATAATCAAAATTTTCCACTCTTGGCCTGAAGATCTTGTAGATGAAGCTATGGAGTAGGCACATTTCCAATGATAACTTATTAGCAAACAAACCCTGTATGTCTTCCACATCTATTCTTCCTAGAATGTGAACCAAAACATTTCTCCTTGTGAAGGAAAGGTTTGAAGATTCATCAACATAGGGCAATATAAGCAGTTGGCGAAGGAGACTAATTGAAATATGGAGCATTGTTCCTTTCACCTTAGAGACTAGGGCATCAAGCTCCAAAGTTCCATTCTTATAAAATTATAAGACCAAACTTCGATAAACTGGTTTATTTGGTGAGCAAAAGTATTCCCAACCAAAATTTTTGATTTTTCTACAAGTAGAAAACTCCTGCTCAAAGAAATTTAAATCTACCTATCTTCCCATTATGATAGATTGATTAGAGAGGTGTATCTTCATAGATAGCTTGGAGAATGATGGTGTTGAAGCAAGTTGATCTTCATTTGTTTAAGTGGAGCTCCTGAGTCACCTCCTTGGGGTATAGAAAATTGGCTCAACCTCTGTCCTCTTAGGGATTGGAGACCTTTCTTTGGAGAACCTCTTAAGCTTCATCCACCAAGCAACATGCTTAATTGGGGCCATTTGCAAGCAAAATCCCACCACATATCAAACGTAAACGATAAGGGAAGCAACTATTTGGTGGGGCAAGGCTCTTGCAAAGGGACGACTAGGAAAGTGGAAGTGAAAAAGTGAGGATGGTCCCTAGGGCTTTTCATTAAAAAGTTGGGTCTCAACATCTGAGTTGGCTCAATTCAATGGATATGTCAGCTAGTGATAGGTCAATTAAAATTATAGATTAGTTGCTTGGTCTAACATAGAAAGAGTTTCAGAAATAAACTTTCTAAAAATGATACAATCAATCAAGCCACATTTAATACACATCAAAATCAATCAAATACACATTCAGATAAATATCTAAATATGCATAAATTTAATGAATAAACTATTCATAAAATTAATTTGAAATAAATCAATTATAAGGATCATAAAGGCCTAATTCTTTTTTAATCATGCAAAATTTTTCTTCACTTAAAGATTTAGTGAGAATATATGATTATGAATGGATACAAATTCAAGCATAATATCATTATTTTGAATGTAATTTCTAATGAAATGATGCCTAATTTCTATATGCTTTGATCTTAAATGCTGACTAGATTCTTACTTAGACTAATAGTACTAGTATTATCATATCTAATAGAAATTTTGCTACAAGTAATACCAAAATCTGTTAGTTATTATTTGATCCATAAAATTTGAGCACACCAACTTTTAGCTATAATTTATTTGGCTTTCACCATAAACAATGCTACTAAATTTTATTTCTTTCTAAACCATAAGATTAAATAAACTCCTAGAAATTGATAAGTGTCACTTATGATTTTTCTATCTAATCTACATTCAGCAAGATAAGCATCAGAATAACCAATCAAATTTAAAGAAGATTATTTTGAATACCATAAACCAACATTTCGAGCATCAATCAAGTATCTAATCCTAAAGAATCAAATGTGATTGCTATTAAAAAAATATTCAAATATTTGATTGACACTCAAAATATTGGTTTATGGTATTCGAACCAATCTTCTTTGGATTTACTTGGTTACTCTGATGCTGATTTTACTGAATGTAGATTAGATACAAAAAGGATAAGTGGTATTTTTCAATTTTTAGAAGTTAATTTAATCTCATAGTTTAGCAAAAAATAAAATTTAATAGCATTATCTACGATGAAAGTCTAATACATTGTAGTTAGAAGTTGTGTTCAACATTTATGGATCAAATAAAAACTAGAAAATTATAATATAACTTGTAGCAAATTTTTTATTAGATATGATAACACAAGTGCTATTTATCTAACTATAAATCTAATTCAACATTCCAGATTAAAGCATATAGAAATTAGGCATCATTTCATTAGAAATTATGTGCAAAATAATGATGTTTTGCTTGAATTTGTATCCATTGATAATTACATTATTGATATTTTTACTAAACACTTAAGTGAAGAAAGATTTTATATGATTAGAAAAGAATTAAAACTCTATAATTTATATGGTTGATTAGTTTCAAGTTAATTTCATGAATGAAAAATTTATTTTAAATCAATTTTGTGAATGATTGATTCATCAAATTTATGTTTATTAGAGTATATTTTGAAATATGGATTTGATTGATTTTGATGTACATTAAATATGCCTTGATTGATTTTATCATTCTTTAGAAAGCCTATTCCTGAAACTTGTTCTATGCCAGATTGAGCTGGCTAATCTAAAAACTTAGTCAACCAATTATTAACTAACTAACCAGAAATCTTAGTCGACCCACGATGGAGATGACTCATTTGTAAACTAAGTCGACTTAGATTTCAAGACCCAATTTTTAAAATGAAAGTCCTAGGAGACCACATTCACCATTTCACTTCATCCTTCTTGGTCATCCCTTTGCAAGCCCTTTGCCCCACCAAATATCTTTTTTCCTTATCATTTTCCATTAATTAATGGTGGGATTTGGTGTTTGAATGGCTCCAAAGAAGCAGCTGCCTTATCGGATGAAGAGGTCGTGCCAGCTTCCTCCACCAAGAAGAGGGACAGACAAACATCAAGTGGAAGAGAGGACCAAATTCTATATGGATCCTAGGACTCAGTCAACCATCTAAAGCATGGTTCTTGGCCTGAAGCTCCATCACACCCACCTCCTTAGCCGTGGACACCAACTCCACCTCCAGCTCAATTGACGGCTTAGCCTTCACCTCCAAAACCATCAAGTCAGGTTGTACCCCTCTCTTCAAGATCAGTCTATACTAGAAGGAACATTAATTTTGTATTTTCAGAGAGAGGGATTTGATATTGGAAGAAAAAGTAAGGCTCAAGGTTAGGAATACTTATGTACCTTAGACTTGCCAACTTATCAGAATCTTGTGCTTGAGTGCTATGGTACAGCAAAACTTAAGCACAATTGCATTAAGATAGAAGTAAAAAGGATCAAGATAACTCTCACTATAGAGAGACTCTGACTACTTCTCAAAGCACCGACCATGGGATCAGACAGACTGGATGACAAATGCAGTGGCCTAATAAGTATTTTGGGTAGAGAAGATTGGTGGAATTTGAAGAGATCCTAGCAAAAAGATTATCAGTAAAAATGGGACTCCACCATATGACTTCTAGAATCTTTCTCCCTAGAGTTGGCCGATTTGACTTCATTATAGAGAGAGATGTCATCATGATGCATCACATCCTAAGGAAAATCTCTTTCAATTTGCCAACCACAATGATCAAGACAATGTAGGATGTAGCCTCAAGACCTAAGCTAGCCCTTCCCTATGGTACATTCCTCACACTAATCTTTAAAGGTTTTGGAGTTAATTTGGAGGGAGAACCATCAAGGAAGTAATTACAGCATTTTGATACATACAATGACAAATCCTTGAGATGGATGGGCTACACTAAGGTTGATAATCACTGGTTCAAGAAGGGAGAAGAAAGAGAAGAAGAAGAAGAAAAAAGAGGTAGGAAGAGAGGTAAGCTTGAGGAACAAGTCCCATGCACATCTACAGCTCAGCCAACTTAGCCTAAAGATCCTACACAAACTTTCTAGCTGTCAGAAGATCAGGTGGAAGAGTTGGCTTAGTAGGTTCATGACAATCTTCTAAGGTCAATTAGAAGTGTTATCAGAGAAGTCTTAGATGAGCATGCCCATGCTTTTGAGCCATTGGACTTCTGACACCTGCCATCCTCTTGTGAGCCTGCACCCTCTATAGACTGAACCCTTAGGATACCTCATATCTTGCAAATTTATATGCTTTTGTGATTATCTCTTTTGTTGCGTGATCCCTCTATGTGTTTCATTTTGTAAAAGACAGGCCCCTTAATATTATGTAAACATTTTGTTTATCAATGGCATATTATACTTTTGTGAAATGAATGAGCATGCTCTTGATGCTATGTTTGAATGCCTGATTGAATGATTAAATGGATCATTAATTGGTTCATATCTGTTTGAGATATATTAATGAATAAATATATTTTTGGTTAACCTTTTTTGATTATCTCAAAAAGGGGGAGAAAAGAATAACTACCTAAGTGATTGAAGGAATGAGAAGAATGGCTGCAAAACTAAATAAATGATGAAGAAATTAATAATTGCAATAAATGAATGTAGGAATGAGAAAATTTTTAAAATTTTACTTATCTATATAAGAAAGGGAGAGTTTTATTTAAGAAATTTATTTAAAGTGTTTAAAATTTGATGCAATCTTAAAACTTGACTTAATCAAATTTACATCAAGAACCCTACCTTTTTTATATGAGAAAGGGGGAGCTTCATTGAAAATCTGATGAATACTTATTAAAATTTTAAAATTTTTTAGTGCTTAAAGGGTAGTACTCAAAGAATTTTGTCACCATCAAAAAGAGAAAGATTGTTAGCTTTAGAATTAATTTTAATGATGTCAAAAGTATTTGAGTACAAATCATGATTATTAATGTTGCTTTTTAGAGTGATTGTAGGTTTTCTCACAATGCTCAATAGTTAATTTCATTCAAGAAAAAACCCTCTCAAATTTAAGTAAGTATTATGCTTCTAAGTCAAAGATTCATGTTTGGAAGAAAAGAAATTGAGTTTGGCATGAAAGGTTTTGGATAAATGGGAAGTCTAGTCTAGAAGGACCTCTCAACATGTTCAACTATTTGCAAATTAAGTTTGAGAAGGCAAGTCTAGCCTAGAATATATTTGAGTAAGAAAAGCTACTTAAAATCAATTTGGATATGCTTGGCATGCTTTTGAGTCGACCAAGAAAAGAGTTTAGCTGACCCAGTCTCCATCCAAGAAAAAGATAGAAATAAAGAAAATTTAGATAAACTCTCTTAGCCAACCAAATTTTTATCTTAGCCGACCAAGGAAGGATCTTAGTCATCTCAGACTATTGGATAGCTGACTCAATCTCATACTCAAGATGAAAATAGAAAGATAAAGATTCAAGATTTTTCTAAGTCAACTTAGCAAACATCTTAGCCAACCAAGACTAAAGTTTGGCCGACTCATAGAAAAAGAGAGTTGACTCAATCTCGGAGATAGAAGAATATAGAAAGCAGTATAAATTCACAAGTTCTCTGAGCCAATCCAAAAAGTTAGTTAGCCAACCAAGTCTTAAAGTTAGCACTCTAAGAAGGTATCTAAGCCGACCCAGTCTCAAATAGACAAAATAGATAGAGGTTGAAAAATTGGTATTTGCTACTGAGCTATCTCAGAAATTTTACTTAACTAACTCAAATTTCTAGATTAGCCGACTAAGAGTCTAGATGAGCTGACTCACAAAATTCTAACAGAATAACAACTAGTTTTTCAGACTTTTTAAAACTTACAAAATTTATTTCTAATAGCTATTTTCAAGCTTTTAATGGCTAGAGCATTAATTATAGACCTTTTTGAGGCTATAAATAAGGAGATTTCAAATGGGAACATAGAGATCAAGTTCTTTGAAGCTATTATATACAATTCTTTGAGATATAAAGTGGAACAAAAGGAGATCAAGTGGAAGGAAACAAAGAGAGCTTTTAATTTAGTCCTTCCCATATTATTCAACTTAAAAGAGAAGAAGAGTGCATTGATTTGAGCCAACTACTTTTAAGCAAAAGCATTGAAACCTTCATTAATTCTTTCAAGCATTCAAGAAAGAAGTCAAAGCCCTTCAAGAACTCAACCACTTCAACTTTTTCAACAATTTAAAGAGTTTTATCATTCTAACTTTAAATTCTTCTATATCTTTCTATGTTTGTTGTGACAAGTTTCTTGGAAGAAGAAATTTTGGATTGATCCAAGCCTAAAGTTGGATATCATAAGGTATTAGTTAATGAGCCAAAAAAATCAATTAGATTGATTGTGAACCTAAAAAAATAATTGATTATAAGATTTTAGTTAGTGAGCCAGAAAAAATCAACTAGATTAAATTGTGAGCCCATAAAAATAATCAAACTATAATCTTGAAGAATTATAGTTGTAATTATCGAGTGGATAAACTTGGAGAGTGGACATAGATGTTGAGTTGAGCACCAAATCACTGTAGATCTAATATATTTGTGATTGTACTTTTGTATTTATCTTTTATCTTTTGCTTCATATTTATTTTTTGCTAAGTACCCCACAAGCACTCCAAAATTTGTTATCAGGCATAAGTTCCATAATTGATTTTTAAAGAATCTAATTCACTCCCCTTTTAGTTGCCTCCTCTGGGAAACATAGTGCTTGGCCAGAGCCTGATTAACTCGAACCTTGCCCACTCCCTAGGTGGTAGGGAACCTCATTAATAGGTGATAAGTAGAGATGATGGCTTGGAGAGCATTCAAGCTTGGCCTCCCCAGAATCATATTATAGGTTGAGCCTACCTTTACCACTAGGAAGTCAAGCATGACTGTGGCTTGCCTTGGCGCTTGCCCCACAGTCACAAGTAGGGTTATGATGCCTTCGATGAAGATAGCTTCTTCCAAAAAATCAACTAAAGGAGAATTAGTCTTCTAAAGTAGGTCTATAGGCAAATTCATTTTATAAAAGGCATCATAAAATTAGATGTCTACAAAGCTCACTATAATAGAACAGATTTTTTGTGATGCAAAAATTTCATCGCAAAAAATCACTTTTCATCGCTAATAATTATTAGTGATGAAAATTTCGTCGCTAATTTTTTACCATAAAAAATTAGATTGCAGATACTAATTATTGATGAAAAAAATATTTTCATCGATAATAATACTTTTTTATGATAAAAAACTTTTATCGATAATTTTTTTTTTATTTCTTAAATTATCGATGATGGAATTATTGGCGATGAAATTTTTTTATTTTATCATAAATAACTTTTTTATCGATGAATATAATACATAAAAAATAATTAATTATCTATGATGTAAATAATCTATTATAGATAATTATTATTTACGATGAATAATTTTCATCGTAAAAAATTCTATCATAGATAATTATTATCTACGATGGATTATTTCCATCATTGATAATTATTTATGATGGATATATTTTCATCATGAATAATTTCATCATAATTTAATTTTTTTAAAAAATTATAATTTTTTAAAATATTTTTATTTTAATTATTATAATTTTAAAAAATAAAATAAAAAATTTATAAAAATTTCATCATTTCATCCATAAATAAATTTCGTCATTTCATTCATCCATAAATAAATTTTCTTTCATTATATAAAAATATAATTATAGAAAGTATTTTTTTTGTAAATATAAAATATCTAAAATAAAAATAAAAATATATAGAAATAGGCAGTCGGTCATCAAGCACCGACAGTATCTGAAGAAGGAGAATGGGCCGAAGGAGGAGGAGAGCACTCAGAGAAGCTTGCACCAGCTTGCTGCTGCATGCTCATCATCTGCATCATCTGCTCCATCTATGCCATCTACTCTATCATTTGCATCTCGAACAACTGGTACTGATCGACGTGTGCAATCAACTCAACAGTTTGCTTTTGATCCTCAGTAGCCTATCTTTATATCTTCGCCAGTCGGACATCGTAGGCAGCATGGATGTCAGCCCTAAATGGATGTGAAGACGTAGGAGCTCTGATCCCATGTCCTAGCCCACTAACATAACAAGATCTCATACCAAGCACCCGATCATAGATCTCCTCATCTATGGATGCGATCGAGCCCTCTGGGGTAGGTTGGAATCTAATGTCTATCATACGATCCTGAAAATTAAATTTATAATTATTCTAAGTTTGTACTAAAAATTAAAATGCAAATAAAAAAATAGTTGGAAAAACTTACATAAAGCTCCTAGCTTTTAGTCTCCAGCCCCCCGACCATCACTAATGTGTCCGCTGGTAGATCTCAATCCTACTAGGAGGCTCGCCACTCTCTACATCTCTCTACAATTTGAGAATAATTAATATTTTTTTAAATAGTTAAAAAATTAATATATGATAAATAGAAATTACTTACTATCTGCTCTATATGATAAACTAATGGCCTCGAACCCCCACAATACGAGATTGTCTGTC
Organism: Cocos nucifera; assembly: GCA_006176705.1. Taxonomy (NCBI): domain Eukaryota; kingdom Viridiplantae; phylum Streptophyta; class Magnoliopsida; order Arecales; family Arecaceae; genus Cocos; species Cocos nucifera. Next base: position 306,283 of record QRFJ01004444.1, read on the forward strand.
TCGCTTGATTTGTGGCATTTTTGGCACATCGATCCTGCATAGTTAACATTCAAATTAGTCAATAAATAACTAAATTTAAAAATAATTAATATTTAACTATTAAATTCTAAAAAAGAAAGTTACCTGATGTGCCAGATCCTCGTACGTGCAGCATATGACAGCCCAGTCCTCCATAGTGATGCTGTCATATGGCTGCTATCGTGCTGCCTTCACCTTCTGGTCATGTGCTATAGTATACCAGTGGCGATGAATGCGATGTCGGTACTCCTTGAAATACGAGCATAAATTATCATCTACAGCTCACCGCACACAATCATGCTCAAAATCAACAATGTCAAAAATAGCCTACGAAAAATAAATACTATAAGAATATAATGCTAATTAAATATTTAAATAAATATTATTATACCTGTACATGGCAATAGAAGATCTTTCTCTGAGGTCGTGTAACCTAACGCTAATCGAAGAGCATCGTCAGGGCATAGCTATGGCAAATGATACCCAGCTCAGTCTGCCATGGCTCGCATCATCTCCTAATAGGCTTGGTATAGCCTGATGAAATCTCGATGCAGAGATGCTGTCCCTCGTGCTCGCATCTCCAATGCTCAAGAACGAGGTTCTTCAATAGACCTCATCCTCACCTCACCACCAAAATAGAATGGCTTGAAAAAATAATGATTAAATTATTAATATAATAGCCATCTATAAACCTAATAAGTAAAGTAAAAGCAAATTTTATTATGTAAAAAATATTAACATACCACTCGGACTTGCCTGATCACTCAAACCCACCTCAGTCAGACTCACCTGTATAGGGCCCTCCGATGACTCCAATGGTGCAGCCGTGGAAATGGGAGAAGGCTTAGGGATAGGTTGGGAAGTCGATCGTTGTCGTATCCCTCCTAGCGCTATACCTACAATGCTTCAAGTATGCATATAATTAACTTGACATATAAATGAATGTAATAATCAACAAAAATAGTGAAAAATGCATAAATGCTAATGAATATATTTATTTTGCATATCATTATTGCAAGAAAAGATTCAATAAAGAATATAGATTGATGTATCAATATCCGTATCCTCTTCGATTTATAGAACCTCCATTGAATCACAATAATCAATTAATGTATCATCTTCTATCTCATTGTCATTTATGAAATGATCGTTGCCCTCCGAATCATCAAGATTAAATACAAAATCAGTTTCAACTTCATTGGATGTCAGATTAGCCCTATTCAAAGAAGTTGTCATAAGTTCTTTATCAACAAGATGCTCGATCAATGTTTGTTTTTCTTCTTGAAAAGCTTCCTCTTCATGTAGATCTAAATTATTGTCCATCTCTAGTCGGGTTGGTATGTTATATACGCCTTTAGGTATTATTCTTTATATGATATACCAATCACCTCGATATTTCAGATCCTTTAAATATATTACTTGTTTCGCTTGATTTGTTAATATATATGGCTGATTCTGGTACTATATTCATGCAAAATTTATACTAGTAAAATATGGATCGATATGAATGCTGATTTTCTTATTGCTAATATCCCACCATTCACACTGAAATAGGAATACCAAATTTTTGGACCCATACTTTAGTTCTATGATATCTATCAATACACCAAGATATTCAATCTCCTCTTCTCCTTCATATCCTATCATAGCAATCCCACTATTCTGGGTCCGTCTTTACATCTCAAGCTCTTTTGTATGAAATCTTATTCCTCCAATGATGCAAGATGTGTAGTAGTTAACCCTTCGATCGAAACCACATGCTAAATTATACAACTCAACCATTGCATCTTTTTCTTTTTTGAAATACTTAGATTTCATGTACAATAAGTTATAAAAAATTAGTTATTTTAAGTAATTAATTGCATAATTATAAAAATATGAAATAATTCTAGTGAAACTTACATGGTCCCCAAACCATTTTGCAAATTTCATTCTATGTCGATCATCAATATTTTCTTTATTCTCCCTTGATAGTATATTCTTGTGCTCACTGTAATAAGTCATCATTTTTAATTTTACATCGACATGAAAAAAATTAGTTAGAACACTAAAATTATGCATAGATAATATTTACTCAATTAAATCTTCAACTTCTTCATAATTATTTAGAATATAGAAGTGTGCTTTAGATAGCTCATTCATTTCCATGAACTCATATCTTCTATCCATGGATCGAACCATTTGTTTGAATATGGATAGTGTCAATTCATCGTCATCTCATTCACGTTCAGCATTATGATCTACATGATTAAATCTTGTTTCGATATCATCAAGATACATCGAGCAGAATGTGAGACACTCCATAGCAATGTATGCTTCTGCTATGGACCCTTCAGGCCGTGTCTTATTACGGACATACTTTTTTAGGATACACAAGAATCTACAAATATAAAATAATTTCATAAGTTCTAATACATTTAAAACATACAACTCATATGTCAAAGAGATTACAATTTTCTTACCTTTCAATAGGATACATCCATCGATAATGTACCAGACCGACTAGAAGAGCTTCCTTTGGAAGATGAATAGCTAGGTGCACCATAACATCAAAAAATGATGGTGGAAAGATTTTTTCTAACTTACAAAGAATGAGCACAATATCCTTCTCAAACTTTTTGATTAAGTTAATCTTCAACTTTTGGCAACATAGTTTTCAAAAAAATACTTCCAACTCAATCAATGTAGTTTGAACATCACCACTCAGATAGCCACACATCACCATAGGAAGCAAGCACTGCATCATCACATAGAAGTCATAACTTTTCATGCTAGAGATATTACTATCATTATTGCCAACACATCGTGGTACATTTGAAGCATAAGCATCAAGAAACTTTGCAATTTTGAACCACCCATAAAAACTCTTCTTCTCCTTACTAAAAAGTGAATAACATGCAGGTGGCATAAAAAAATTATCACCTCGATGAACTAAATGCAGCTTCGATCGGATTCTCATTTCCTACAAATCAAGATGAGCTTTTGAATTATCTTTTATTTTTCCTGAGATGTTCAATACTATACCAATGACATTATCACAAATATTCTTCTTAATGTGCATCACATCCAGATTATGATGAAGTAGTAACTAATTCTAGTATGATAGTTCGAAAAATATGCTTCGCTTCATTCAATTCAGCCTTCATTCAATTCAGCTTAGCTTCAGTACGCTTCCACTTGTGAGTACCCGATATTTTTTCAAATTTTATATTTTCAACAGCTTCAAGTTGTTCTAAAACTTTCAATCCATTTAACTTCTTAGGTGGCGGATGTCGGTTAGACTTACCATCAAAATATTGGTTATAACGAGTCCTCCAAGAGTGATTAGCAGGTAGAAACCGTCGATGATCCATAAGGTAGATTTTCCTTCCATGCTTTAAATATAAGGCAAACGTATCTTTATTACATATTGGACATGCAAGATATCTCTTGGTACTCTACCTAGATAAGTTTCCATATGCAGGAAAATCATTTATGGTCCATAAAATTGATGCATGCAACTTAAAATTTCTTCGGCTGACAAAATCGTATGTCTGTACTCCATTTTTCCATAACTCCTTTAGATCATCGATTAAGGGTCATAGATATACATCAATTTTATTACCTAGTATTTTCGGATCCAAAATCAATAGTGACATAAAAATAAATGGCTCTTTCATGCATTTCCAAGATGACACATTATATACAACTAGCATCACAGGCCACATGCTGTAGGAAGTACTCAAATTACCAAAAGGATTAAATCCATCTATCGCTAGACCAAGCTAGATATTGCGTGGGTCACTCGCAAATATTGGATGCTTTGCATCGAAGTCTTTCCATACTACAGAGTTAGCCAAATGGCTAAGTATGTTCTCCTCCAAAACCCGCTATTCATGATGCCATCTCATTTCTTCAGTTATCTTTATAGATATATACAACCTTTGAAGTCTTGGAATCAATAAAAAATACCTTAAAATCTTATAAGGTATCTTCTTTCTTTTTCTATTATTAGTTTTGTACCTAGGCTCACCACATTGCGGACATTCACTCGCTTGTTCGTTCTCCTTGTAAAATAATATACAATTATTTTTACAGGCATGTATAGGAATATAACCAAGTTCCAATTCCCACATATACATTTTGCTTCAGTATATGATTTCAGAAGTGTCGATCCATCAAAAAGAGCTGCTTTGATCAATGCTAAATTTTGATCAAAAGACTTCTGACTCCATCGATTCACAGTTTTAATATAAAGCAATTTTATCAAAAATTCTAACTTGGAGAACTTCACACAATTTGGGTAGAGTGGCTCTCGTGCATCCCGAACAAGCTTTGCAAACTGGTCAGAAGTCTCTTCTACCTCATTAATATTGTATTCATGATCAGAACTGCCTTGAGATGCACTAGCACTCATGGGTACATTTGAGCTAACATCCTAATGTAAATTATCCAATAGTAAACCTATACCACCATGTTTCACTGATTTAGTAGCATCAATATCATCTTCGATATTGTCATCATCATATACAACTTCATTCGGATCACTCTCTTAGTGCCATATCCAACGAGTATACTTCTTGTCCATATCAAAATGTAGCAGATGCTCCTCAACAAGTGATATGTGATGATATACCATATTGACACATCTTTTGCATGGACACTTTATCCGACTGGCACTATCAGCCTTACACTATGCAAATTCAATAAAATTTCGAACACCATTTCAATATTCAGACAAAAAAATACTCCTAACGTTCATCCAACTTTTGTCGATATCCATCTGATAATAAAGAATAATGATTCATGAATCCTAACTCCACCAACTCCTTCCTAATAAGTGTGGTTCTATCTCTTTCAAAAATGCATCACTTTTATTATTGCCATAGCTTTGTTCTTTGTTCCATATCTGAAAAAAATCTAGCAGCATCTTCCTACAGTTCTCCAAGTACACAATATAGATGGATCATATATTAACCACATCTAATATATACCTAAAGAACAAATGAGATAACTACGATGGAATTTTTCATAATAGAATATAGAACACTAAGACAATCATAAAATATTGATGCATTTTTGAACTGTCCAAATTGAGGCATCCAAGAACCATTCATAGAGTCCATTTTGGGGACCCTATGACCGAGTCTTGAATAGGAGTCTAAGATTATATCAAAGCGTGCATTAAATCATTAGCAGACAGGATCCCAGACTGGATCCTGAACAGGATCTAGACCCAAATCAGATCCGTCAGATGATCATGACCTGAATTGGATTTCGAACATGATCCCAGACCAGATCCTAGACCAAGATCCAACCTAGATCATGATCCAAATCCTGGATGGGATCCTGACTCATATCTCTGATCGAAACTCGGTCAAAATCCCAGATCGGATAGTTCATATGCATTAAAAATTAAAACCTTTGATTTATGCAAATTAAAATAATAAATCATAATCATAATGAAATACAAGAACTAAACATGGTGAAAAGTTTAAACTATAACAAGTAAAAGCATAAAAATATAATTACAAACCTAATTATTTTAATTATAAAAAAAATCTAATTTTTAATTATTATTATTATTATTTTTATTTTTAGTATCATTATTAAAATTATTATTACTTTTACTATTATTATTATTATTACTATTATTAAATTTATTATTATTATTATTACTTACTTTTGTTATTATTATTATTATTACTACTACTGCTACTTTTACTATTATTATTATTACTATTACTATTACTATTATTATTATTAGTATTATTACTATTTTTATGTTTACTATTATTACTATTATTATTATTATTACTATTAAATTTATTATTATTATTATTATTATTATAGAGTCTTATTTTTTTATTTATTAAAATTTCATAAATTACTAAGGACTAAACCTCCTACGGGCCCTCTGCCCCCAATCCATCGAAGCCCCCCACCCCCTGCAGCTCCCCTTCGCCACCCACCACCCGTGGCTCCCCACCTGAGCCATCACCGCCGTCGGTGGATGCCCTATGCACCCCCATGCACCCCCATCCATCGTGGCCCCCTCTCGACTCCCCAGCCCTACGCCGCCTACGTACCCATCGCAGCCCGACCCCACCCTCTGTTGCTCTCCTCCACCCACCACCTACGGCCCCCATTCGACCCATCACCATCGCCCCTCCATGCCCCATGCACCGCCCATGTACCTTGACGACCCCCCACCCCCTATGGCACCCCTCCATCGCCCACCACTCGCGGCCCCCCTTCGCCGCCCACCATCTGCGGCCCCTACCCAACCCATCATCGATGCCTCCATGTCCCCTGCACCCCCTCCACCTCATACCACCCACCCATCACCATCACCCCTCGGTGCCCCACCCCGTGCGGCGTCGGCCCTCCGCATGCCTCCCACCACCAACGGCCTCCACCAGGCCCATCAACCACCATGCACGGCCTATAGTCGATACCCACTCTCCATGCCTCGCCGCTCGCCACCGACCACCGCACGGCAACACATGTGGCCCCAAATCGAAAGAACAAATAAAAAAAATTTTAACCTACGGTCGGCCGGCCAGGATCAAATTAAGTTACCTACGATCGGTTCAAGCATAATGGCAGCGGTAATGGCAGTGACTACGACGATGGCAACGGCAAGTATGGTAGTGGCGACGATGGAGGTGGCAACGACAGTGGCAGTGGAAAATGCAGTCGTCGATCGGTGGAAGCTCAGGAGGAGGGGGAGAGAGAGGACGAGGGGGAGAGAAAGGGGAGATGAGAGGGTTTCAGGCTGAGAGAGAGTGGGTTTTGCAGGAGTGGGGGGAGATATTTAAAGACTTTTAGCGATAGAAATATTTGCGATGAAATTTTCGTTGCTAAAAGTATTATTTATGATAGAAAAAATTATTTTGTCGCTAATGTTTCTTATTTGCAACGATAAATTTCATCGCAAATACTTTCGTCGCTGATAATTCTCATCAAATATTTTTTTAGAAAAATTTTTCACTCCAAAAAATATTAAAATAAGTTTTTTGTGATGAAAATAAATTTTTGTTGCTAATCACAATTATTTACAACTAAATATTCCATCACAAAAATTTTCATCACTATTAATTATTATTTATTTACGATAGAATTTCTTTTACATCGTAAAAAAATGATTATTATCGATGAAAAAATTCCATCGCTAATAATTCATCGCAAATACTTCGACCAAAATTTTAAAATTAAAAAAAATAGACTATTTTAAAAATGAAAAAAAGAGCAAAAATATGTCATGCATGGCCAATGTGATAGGGTTGAGGGGTGCGAGCATGTCTACTGTTAGCTAGCCTACAAGCCAATTAATATTTTTTCTAATTTTTAAAGAATTAGTATTTTTTAAAATTAAAATTTTTATTTTTTTTGAATATTATATGATTTTGATTTTAAAGTCCATCTTCACCATTGATTATTTAAGTATTTATCGTGTAAGCACCATCATAAAATATCACCTCGATCAGATAGCTTTAGCTATGCAGATTGATAAAATTTGATTTCGACGGTCATAAATGACTGTATGATGATTTGATAGATAGAAATCATCGATCTATTTAAAAATTTATAATGATAATCTTTATGATATTTTTACTATACTAGCAAAATTTTACTTCAATCGGATATAATTATCATAATCAATTTAGCATGGAATGATTTAGATCGTTAAATAAAAAATAAGTGATTAAAATGCCAATTGACGTGTGTTCATTTGATGATTATTTTAGATAAATGATCTTTGTTGATAGTTTGATCATTTCTATGATGATAATCATAAAAAGCAAACCATGTGTATATAAATTATCTAAAAGTACACGTCTCCTGATATACATTCTTAAAGGTCCTTAGCAATTATACTTATGCTTTTGTAAAATATACTTAACATGGATAATTCATATATGTAGAGTTTAGATTTTATAATCACTCCCATATAGATGATTAAAATAGTATCAAAGATTATTTGTCAAAAAATTATCTTGTAATCGAACGTCGTTTGGCCTTTTGATCACTCATTTTTTATTTAACGGTCCAAATCATCTCGTACTAAATTGACTATTATAATTATATCTGATTGAAGTAAAATATTGTTAATATACTATAAATATCATAGAGATCATCATTGTAAGTTTTTGGATCCATCAATAGTTTCTATCTATCAGATCATCATACGATCGCTCGTAACCATCGAATCAAATTTTATCGATCTGCATAGCTAGGGCTACTAGATTGAGGTGATATTTTATGATGGTGGTTGCATGATAACCACTTAAATAATGAATGATGAAGATGGGCTTTCAATTATAAAATTATATAATATTCAGAGAAAAATTTTAAAAATAATTTATTAGCGATGAAAATTAATATTTCATCATAAATAATCGATTATTAGCAATAAAAACAAATCATCATAAATAAACTACTATTAATTAATCATTTTAAAAATTTAAAAAGGTTATTTATTAGCGACAAAATCTTTTACGTTGCTAATAATGATTATTTACGATGAAACACTAAGTTCCATCGCAAATAATGCACTATTTGCGATGCAAAAAAATTCATCACCAATAAATCACCTTTTTAATTTTTTTAAATAATTAATTAATGATCACTTATTAGCGAAGAAAGTTTTTCATCATAAATAGTGATTATTTACGATGGAACTTAGTATTTTATCATAAATAATAGATTATTAGAAATGCAATATTTTCATTGCTAATAAATTATTTTTTTAATTTTTAAAAATAATTAATTAATGGCTGCTTATTAGTGATGAAACCTTTTCATTGCAAATAGTATATTATTTATGATGAAAGTTTGTATTTCATCGCAAATAACCGATTATTAGCGATGCAATATTTTCATTGCTAATAAATTATATTTTTAATTTTTAAAATGATTAATTAGTGATCGATTATTAGTGATAAAATAATTAATTATTAGTGATAGAATTTTATTTTCAATATTAATAATCTTATTTGTGATGAAATATTTTTTGTCGTAAATAAATCTATCGCAAAAGACCATATTTCTTATAGTGGCTTCTATTATCTACTAAGATTCTTTTTACATCATAATTTATAATGGTCATGAAAATAACTACAGCATCATCATGAGGAGTCTGGATGCCTTCAGCATTAGTGTTAGAGAAGGAGATGATCTCATCCAACCTCTGCCTCTTCGATATAGGGCCTTCCACGTAGACTGCATGGGCATAAGCCTTCTTTGAGGATGAGTTCTTGGCTTTGGTTATGGGGCCTCCCGCAATGGTGTGAATGACTCTGATAATGGGCTTATTATTGATAGGAGGCTTGGGTGTAGGCTAAAGCTAGAGGCTCGAGGCCTTAGCACCCTTCGAATAGTTGACATAGTTCCACAGGTAGCCTTGCCAGATAAGGGCTTCAATTTCTCTCTTTAGATAAAATTACTCAGTATCATGCCCATAGTCCTAATGGAAGTGGTTGTACTTCTTCAGGTCATGCTAGGACCATTGGCTCATCTTTTCAAGCCAATAAACTATATTCTGGCTCTTTATTTCCATTAGAATCTGCCTCCAAGAAGCTTTCAGGGGCATGAAGTTTTCGAAGCACCGAGGGCTTCGAGATCAATAGGGACGCTTTCCATCACTCTTCTACTTTTTTGACTAAGGAGTAAGGTAGTTATCGTTCCTGTCCCTCTTTCACTCAACCTTTTCCTTTTGCTTCTTTGCCATCCCCTCTTAGCATTGATGTACTTATCAGCATGGGCAAGGAGCTCGATGAAGTCATGGGAGAACCTCTTCGTTAGGGAGAAATAGAAGCTATTCGCCTTCAGCACTTTCTTAAGGGTTGACTTCATGACTGAATGGTTTAGATCATGGATTTCCATCATGGCCATTTTAAAGTGAGCCATATAGCTTTGGAGTGACTCTCCATCCTTCTACTAGATGGAGAAAAGGATGTCGGTGTTGCTTTGAAGCTAAGTAGCAAATAGACTACCAAACTCCTTGAAGGAGTGGATGGAGTTTGATTGGAGCCTATTGTACTAGGCCGGAGCAGCACCTTAGAGAGTAATAGGGAAGAACTTACACAACAAGGTGTTTGAGGCCCCTTACAGCATCATGAGGGCCTTGAAGCTCTTTAGATGATCATGGGGGTCAGCGGTGCTGTCATAAACCCCCATCAATGGTGCTTTAAAGTGACAAAGGATCGACTCTCTCATGATCTACTCCAAGAAGAAGGATAAGTCATGAATAAGGGCTCTCCTCCAAGAGTCAACTAGTATTGATGAAGAAGTTTCAGGTAGCAGTCCACCTATAGGTGCTTTCAATCTAACTCATCCCATCATCCAGATCTCTTTCTGGGTCGGCAACTCATAGATCCACTAGCAAAGGAGTCCTGAGAAGAAGAAGAAAATGAAAGAGAAGAAGGCAGAGCGTGTTCATGCTCCTTACCTCACTCATGGTCCCTTGGGTGAGACTGAGGACCACAAGTGGCCCCTCTAGAGCCTGATGGCTATGGGCGACAGTGAAGGGAAGCTTGCTCCAACCTCTGATGCGCAGAGTAAAAAATCTAATGGGTTTCTTCTAGGTTAGTAGGGTAGGACTAGTTGCTCTGCCTTAAGCTCTTTGAGGGAGAAGGGATGTCAGGATGCATTGGAGTTGGATGATCACTTGGCATCGGGGCTGGTTGATGAGCCGCCTATTGTAGGCCTTATACTATAGTGGTCAATGCTTGGGCTTACTGTAGGAGGTGTTGGAATTGCTCAGTGGTGATAGCCGAGGAAGCTGGTATCTCTAGAACATTTAGATCTTGGTGACCCTAGTTAGGGTTGGTAGGTTCCACAAGGACCTCCAGGAGAGTGGTAGACACTACTATGAGGGTCTTCTTGTTCTTCATACCTGAATAAGAGAAGGAAAGAAGATCAAGACCTCAACTACAAACCAAGACCCTTCCTCTAGTGCCAATTTATTACCGTGAAGGAGTGGATCTGGCTTAGGCTGCTAAGCTAGAGTCGAAGGAGAGTGGTAGCCATAGGAAGGTCGATTGAAATCTTTCGAGCTGGGTATTGATGTTGAGTTCTTGATCGATCCCTCGAGCTAATCTTGCAAAACCACCAAAGATAGAAAAGTCCTCACACTGAAGGTTTTCCCAATAGTGGACCATTTGATGCCTAAGTCAATCTTCCATGGATGCAAACATAAGAGGTTTGAGTGGTAGGTGGAGATGAGAGATGGTTTTGATTATGAAGAGTGCAAGGCCAGTGATTGATAGTGGAGAATGGAAAGTAGAGAATGGTGGATAAAGGATGGAGAATGGAGAACTTAGATTTCTATGGAGTTGGAGTTTGGTGCATATGGAGTCCCTATCTAGGGGAGGGCATGTGAGATAGGTGTTCATTTACCTAGAGGGTCTTGGTAAAAAGATTTTATAGACGAAGGTGGGTACCTATCACCTTTGGGGATGTACACCATCTACCAGGGAGTAACGACTGTGGAGACATGCTCTGACTATCAGGAAATAACGGCATGTATGTTTTGAGATTATTGAGATCATAGATCTGGCTTAATGGAGGGAGTATAGCACCAAGTGGCGGGTCATTTATCATCTTGAATGTAGAAGACTTGGGAACTCCTCCAGTATGATTGTAAAAGATTAGGTGGTAGAGGTTGGATGGTCACTCCACCACCCTCTACCAAGGGTCCATGTCAGACTATCATTGGGTCATCAGTGCCATGGTGGAAGATCCGACTTAGGGTGTATTACTTAGTAATAGAGGGATATGGTCAAAATTCATCAAAACAAATTGAAAAATGCCTCTACTAGAAAAGTTAAAGTATTCAATTGGCTATTCTCACAATAGAATTTTTTTTCAATAGAAAATTTGAAGAAAAAGAAAATATATACAAGGTATGCAAATTTATCTTCTTTCCTGTATTGATGATGAAATTATAGACAATTTGTATCTATCTAGCAAATTCCCCAACCATTTGGAAAGAAAAAACTCAAAAGCCTTATACTCCCCCTCCCTCAGACAATATCAAACTAGTATGAAAATATTAATGAAGAAAGTTCCCACTAAATATTTGCAAAAGAGCTTGGGGTAGCTTAAGCTCGCTTGTATGCTAGACAAATTGGAAAGAGAGAATAAGAGGATTTTTCACTTTGAAGCACTCTCTCAAAACATGCAATCTTCCTCTTGGGTAACTGGACCTCATGCTACAAAGGAAAAAAATAACAAGGATTAGAAGATATAATCGCACAACTTAAAATAAGGGGCTAATAGAGTGGACACAGGTTACTGTGATATATAAAGAATAGTTTCAAAATTATAATCTTAGAAGATAGTTAAAAAATCAATCAATACTATCATCAACAACTGGTCAGGTTGTGGACTACCACAGAACCCAACTAGACCATTCTATCTTGTAAATACCTTATGTAATACACTATTTATTATTTCATAAAGTTATGGTGGTCGATCTCCTATAACCAGGAGACCAAATTGTTGAGAAAAATGCCTCAAAATCTTCCATAATAAGCCTACCAGAAAGCCCAAGAATACACCAATTGGAGTCCAGATGAAGAAGATCCATGTGAAGAAAGGCTAGCAGCAGGCTGATATGGACCACAGCAAGCTAGCCCGCAAGAGGCGCAGCCCAGGCCTACAGCACGCAGCCTAGCAGGGGCCTGCGGCATGCGGCCAGAGCCTGACACATGCAAGCATAGCCCAGCGTGGGTGCATGGCCCAACGTGGGTGCGCCTAGTGCTGGTAAGCCAAGCACACATATGAATGCATGCGCGGGCAGGCTGCGAACGTGGCCCAGTGGGTGCATCAAAAGCATCCATGCAACATGCTGTATAAGGGGGTTTTGGGCACAGTCCACCATGGATCAACACCCACGTGGTCTACCATGGACCCTTTAGAGGTCCACGACCAAAATACGCGGCTTTGGGGATGAACAGTGCAATCCCACACATGTGGTGCCCATGGGTTTGGCCAGGAGCAGCGTAGACACAATCTTCGGTGGTCCATGGAGCTCTATCGCATGATCAAGTAGTTGAGGAAGCTTGCAATCAAGATCGAGCTGTTGTGGCCCAATCTAAGTTTGGATAGGACTGTTGTCTTCATTCTCGACTGGGTTTACACCTATCCTAAGACCTTTAAAAAGCATTGAAGGTTGATGGTATCCAACAGACGGTAGCTTGGTAATGATGTAGTTTGGCTGAAATCTAAGATGGGAGAAGACAACAAATCAGAGGATGCTAGAGAACAGGAAGAGCAGGAGGGCTCCGGACAGATAGCTAAGCAGTGGACTATGATTGTTTTAGGAGGTCTCCAAGAGAGAGCTTTATAAGTATAGTTTCTAGTTGAGAGGATTGTATACAAGTGTTGATAGTGGATAATCTCTTCTTGTATTTATTTCTTTTTCATAGTAAAGCTTTGCATGCCCTATGGAGACGAGCCTTTAGGCTAATCCATATACTTGATTATGTTCTTTTTTTTTTCTGCCGTAATATTTTGGTACGAGATCTCCAATAATCAGTGTCAGAGCTAGGTGGTACCGGAGCATGGATTGCAACAGTGGTGATAAAGATTGAAGAATATGAAGAAAATAAGCACAATCAAGATGGAGATTAATAGGTTTGATGGATAGGATAATTTCTTCTTATGGCAAGCAAGGGTAAAAGATATCTTCATCTAACACGGATTAATTAGTGCTCTTTTATATGAGGAGATGTCTACCACTATGAAGGTAAAGGATTGAAAATAAATCTAGATGTAGGCAGTGAGCATGATCCGCTTGTACCTAGCGGATGATGTAGTGATCCATGTACTTGGTGAGACTTCCTCCATGTTGCTGTGGTTAAAGCTTGAGGAGTTGTATAGGACAAAATCACTCGCCAACACAATATTTTTTTGGAGATAGTTCTACCAACTATGGATGGACGAAGGTCAAAGCATGCAGGAGCATCTATCTAACTTCTAGAAGATCATCACCGACCTCCTTAGCATTGATAAAAAAAGTTGAGGAGAAGATCAGAGCGTTGGTCTTGCTATCATCCCTTCCACCTTCTTTTGAGTTTTTGGTGACTGCTCTTCTTGTAGATAAGAGTACCATCAAAATGGAAGAAGTGGCTTCTGCACTACTCCAAAATGAGGTTCTCAAGTGGAAGAATCGAGCCATGAGTTCAGATGGCAACTCGATCCTGATGGTGATTGGAGATAATGGTAGCAAAAGATGGAGCGATAGGAGATTGCGAGGTGGGCGGTCCAAGTTCAAGATGAGGGACTAGAGCAAGATTAAGTGCTACCGATGTGACGAGTTGGGGTATCGAGTCAAAAATTATCCATAACTCAAAGATCAGATACATGCTACTATGGCGATGGCCAGTAGCAGTACAAAAGGCAATGACGATGTCTTTCTAGTAACTAATGAGGTATCTGCTTCTTTCACCTAGTGGATTATAGATTTTGCTTATTTCTATCATGTATGCTGCAAAGAGAAGCTGTTTGACTTTCTGAAGAGCCGTGAAGGTATTATATTCCTGCTAGATGGATTGAGCTATGAGATCAAGGGCAGCGGGATGGTCAGCATGAAGCTTCATGATGAAATAGTGAAGAAGTTAGGTAAGGTCTGATACATATTCAGTTTTAAAAAGAATCTAATCTCACTGAGCAGACTAGATTTGACCAACATCAAATGAAAAGTTGATAGAGAAATTTTAAAGGTCATGCACGACAGTAGAATGATAATTAGAGAAAAAAGTATGAAGGATACTACCTGATAGTAGGAAGCCCAGTGTGAGGTGGAGCTCCAAGCGAAGGTGGATCGGGCATGAGATAGGAGACTCGGAAGGATGATATATTACATTGCAAGGTGAAATTTTTATTGCTTTAGTAGGCTACCTTGAGTAGGTCTTTAGTTAGACTGGACATAGCCTATGATGGGGATGGGATCGAGCGACCTGACTCGACTCTCATATTTATCCATCCATGATCAGCAAGTGATTGCTCTAGGATATAGGGGTTCGAGATGAGCTCTCAGATAGGTGGAGATTGAATATCGAGTCAAAATAGAGATTATTAAGAAAAAAGCATCGAATTCTTTCATAATAAGCCCACAACAAAGCTCAAGAATGTCCCAATTAGAGTCCAGATAGAGGATAAATATACGAAGAAAGGCCAGGCAAGTATAGACCACAGCATGTTGGCTTGTAAGAGGTGTAGCCTAAGCCTACAGCGTGCGGCCTAGCAGAGGCCTACGGCATGCGGCCCAAGCCTAGCATGCATGGGCATATGGCTCAGCATGGGCGTGGCCCAGTGCGGGCATGCAGCCCAGCACTGGCGAGCCTAGCGCACACGCGAACGTGCATGTGGGCAAGCTGGGCTGCATCTTAGCGGGCGCGCTCAAAGCATCCACGCGGCATGCTCTATAAGGGGGTTTTGGGCATGGTCCACCATGGACCAGCACCCACATGGTCTATCATGGACCCTTAAGAGGTCCATGACCAAAATACATGGCTTTTGGGATGAACAGTGCAATCTCGCAAATGTGGGTTCATCCAGGAGCAGCGTAGGCACGATCTACGATGGTCCATGGAGCTCTATTGTGTGATCAAGCGGCTAAGGAAGCTTGCGGTCAAGATCGAGTGGTTATGGCCCAATTTGAGTTTGGATAGGACTGTTTTCTTCATTCTTGACTAGGTTTAGACCCATCCCAAGACCTTTAGAAGGCACTGAAGGCTGACAATAGTTTGATAAAGATGTGGTTTGGCTGAGACCTGAGATAGAAGAAGATAGCAGATCAGAGGGTGCTAGCGAATAGTAGGAGCAGAGGTGCTCTGAGCAGATAGCTAGGCAGCGAACTATGATCATTTCAAGAGATTTCTAAGAGAGAGCTTTGTAAGTATAGCTTCTAATTGAGAGGATTATATACAAGTATTGAGAGTGGATAATCTTCTCTTGTATTTGTTCCTTTTTTATAGTAAAATTTTGCATGCTCCGTAGAGACGAGCCTTTGAGTTGATTCATATACTTGATTATATTCTTTTTATTTCTTCTTTCTTCTTGCTACAATATTTTGGTATGAGATCCCCAGCACAAACGTCCCATTTCCATCAATATATATATATATATATATATATATATATATATATATATATATATATATATATATATATATATATATATATATATATATATATATATATATATCCCAAATAGTTTAGTAGATATCCTGTAGTATCCTAGATTCTACTAACTCATGACTTCCCTAGGCAATCACCAAAATTGACCTACAACCTGACAAAAATTACAAGTTGTATGCCATTTAATGTTGTTAGTGAATTTATTATTAATTTTTTGCATACTTATTGATCCAGATGGATCACTAGAAGGTTTGCCATATCTAAAAATTAGGTCACGCACCAAATTTTTGAAGGCCACTACTTGTTTGTATGATATTGAATTGAGTTCAAGTAACTTTTGGAGTCCTACAATGTGGCACCACCCTCCAACGATATAACACACTGAATGATTAGGCAAAATTTCATTATTTAGGCTCAAAACAGGCCTATCAAAGCAAAGATTTCTTCTTGGAAATGACTCTAATTAAGCATATCTCCAAAACTAGAAAAAGTTAGATGAAGTATCTAAAAACGATGTCGATGTAGAAGCGAACACCTATCTCTGGTATAATTTTAGCTTTTCATGATTATTTTTACTAGCCCTATCTATTTTCAAAAAATCCATGTTTTCTTTTAACTAAAAGATAAATTTGAGCTAAATTCTGCAAAGGCAAATCTCACTAATATAAATAGAGAATAGAGACTATGTAGCTCAGTTTATAATTTATTAATAGAAAAGAGATCTAGACCATACTTTTATCCATTTTTATTTTCTCTAAATTTTCACTACAATAAAAGTAGTTATCAAAGGCATTTGTATGTAGCACTATAAGTAAAAAAAGTTAGAAATATATTTCAAATCTATTTTTGTAGGATTTTCTTATATACCATCTAAAGATAATGTTAGTAATTAATTATCAATACTTCCAAAAAATGCCAATAAAAATTCTCTTTAGATATACATGTGTAAGCGCTTGTAAAGTTTCAATTCCAGCATTTTATTCAAAAGCTTAGTAGCAATTATATGTATTGGTAATAAACTATGCTATCTACAAAAATTCTCAAAATTAAACTATATAATTTGGATTTGAATGGCAAGCTGTTAACCACCAAATTATAACATGCATTCATATCATACATAAGGAGAAATTTTACTTGTTCATATAAATTCAAGTTTGATATTTCATATTTTAATCATTATTTCTTATAAAAATCTTTTCTTTTCGATAGAAATCAAAATTGAACATACCTTGCCTTATTGTTATTATAATTTTGAAACTTTATTGCTAAAAATATGTAAAAATTAACTTTTATGTATTTCTATATTGATATGTAATTTTCTTATGAGTTCTCTAAGAATAGATAATTCATAATTGTTTTTATCTATACCATAATAAAACAAGTAATAATGATATTTGATGCAAAAAAATGTTAATATCTTTATATTATTTTTTTAAAAATAATTATTAATATTTCAAATATATCTAGTTAAACCACTGACCTATATATAGTAATGTTAAGAAAATATGCAACTTTGTTATAAACAACTTTATCATAAGAATTCCAATCATGAGAGATTTTATGACCACTACAATGCATACAACAACAAGTTTGATAACCTTAGGGCAACCAGCACTAAGCTCTATGAAGAATTAATAATTTTAGGTTGAATGACAATCTCCCAAAATCCTATAATAGCAATTTTATTTCCCAACACTTCAAGTTATTGGCTATAGAATAAAAATTTATAGTAGTATTTATAATAAAATACTACTAATAAGAAACACTTATTGAAATATAGTGGCATTTTTACTATAGCATGGCAAAATAAAAGATTTTAACTACACAAAATAAGAAATTCATGAGCAATTTAGCACCAAAAATTGTTTTTGCTATAGTGTTTCTTAAAAAGTTTGAGTTGACCAAATTAAGAAAATTACCTATTACTACTTGATCGAAGCACTCATACTTTTCGATTGAGTAGACTAATTGACTAGACAAAAAAATGCATTTGGAATGATCAAATATTCAGGTCATGCAATTAACATGAATTGTTATGTTTATAAACAAATAATTGATGAACATTATATGACTTTTAAGATTATTGATAAAATTAATCAAAGATTTAAAACTTGAATCTTATGTTACAAATTTTGATATTGAGATATTGGAGAAAACTAATGAGATTTAATTCCATTTTTTTAATTCTATTTGATAGTATACTTGTATGGAAAAGAAATATAACCTATTTAGATGGTGGAAGATTTCACTACCTATCCTTCACGCTATAAGATGGGTGAGTGTATGATGTTTGATGATGTGTTTAAGTTTGTACCCTGAAAACCTCTAATCCTCATTTCTCACATATTTCAAAAGAGAAGCAAACTGGCACTGGTACCTAATTGACTAATTTATGTGAACTAGATCCTTTCCTTTTGATTTTATAAGTCGATTATTGGAATAACTATTTGGTCATGGAGATGATGGAAAATTTCCATTCTATCTTAATTTATTTTATGATTTAAGTCTTCAATTTATTCCCCACATATCCACCTTATTGTGTGCTTTCAGGATTGGTTTGTGGCTCCCAGTATAGATTGATTGTGTAACTACATTATTCCTAAAGAGAAATTGTCGCTTGCCCTAATTAATTGCCTTCTTCATTTAGCAAAGCTAAATCAATATCACAAACAAAAATATGCTTATAAATATATTTTGTATTGTTATCATTTATTGATGCCGGAAATACTTCTATCTTATTGTTTTGATTAGATTCTATTTTAAGTTATCTAGTTTGTGACCACTACACACACATCAAGGGAAAAAAACATCTCCTATGAAAATCATCTTTACTTTTTAAAATTTAATTTATATGGAAACAAAAATCAAGAGTTGATTGTTCTCTTTTAATAGAAAATAGATACTTTGAACTAATTATGCAATAAAATTAATTCTTAGAATATAAAATTCATTGTGAAATTGAAGTTGAAAAGATATGCCATTTTTGTTAAGATGTATTTCTAAGTTCTAATCCAATTAAGATTTCATTTTTAGTTAGTCATTAGTTTTAATGACTTCTGGACTCTACTTAATTATTCCTCATATATTTTATTTCAAATAGGACTTTATTTTTAAGGTTACTTTATTTAGTTTAGAGTTTGTATTTTAGTGGATTTTTAGTTTTTAAGTTCAAGTACAAGTCAAATATTCTTCTCGTATATTTGAAGGAACCTTTGGTAGCTCCTTTTGGTGTGGAAGAGTGTGGAAAAGTTTGTGAAAAAAAAGAAAGAGGAGAGATTATTCTTGCATGTGATGACTCTTTCATAAGGTGTCTTTATCAACTTGTAGCCCTTATTTTCCTTTAAATAAATTTACCTTTTCACTCCCAAATTTTTTTCTTCCCCAATTATTTTTTCTCTTAATTCTCTATAAATATTTTTTTTTTGCGTTGGGTGTTTGTTTTAGATCTTAAGCTAGTATGGTTAATCTACTCTATATAGCATGCCATTCTTTATGATATTAGAGCTATAGATTTTGAGATTGCGGATCTATATAGTATTAGAGCTTTAGGTTCTGGAGATTGTGACCTATGTGTTTATATCTCTATGTAAAACTAGTACCATAGGTTTGAAAAGTGGTCAAATGGTTTGTGCTTTGGATCACATTTATTTAAAGCATAGTTTTTGAAGCAAAGACTCGATTATTGGTGGTTCTCGTGTTCATAGCTGAAGGAAAAATCTAATTTTTTTGCCATAAGATCGATCTAATCTGATTAGATCTGTAAGAAAATTTTAAAATTTTTTTAACAAATTTTGATCAGATCTGAGAGTTTTTGGATCTGATCCTAATAATCTAATATTAAATCTAAAATTAAAATTAAATTAGATATAAATTTTTGTATCTAATTTGGTAATCTGATTATCCTTTTGATGATCTGCTGCATCCAAAGTTCTAAATTAAGCCACGCATGCACCTAACCTCTACCATTATCTACTCGGACTGGTTTTGAAGATCTTCTCCTTCTGAATATGATCTCCAAAGATCAAATTAGGATATGATCTATAGGGCCTTCAAAACAACTATTGAAGGCAGCATGTTCGTCTCCTGAACACCATTGCGTTCAGCCTAATCTTCATGCCAATGTCCTTGGAATTTCCTCACTGTTTGTATCCAACCTTTGGGCATGGAGAAGAGGGAGAGGAGGATGAGAGAGCATGGAACAATAGGTGTGGTGGCAGCCTTTTGGCTCTTGGTGGGCACAAGAAAAATTAAAACCCTAGGCGCAGTAGGGATTTAAATAAATCCTGCTGCGCCATGTAGTGCCACCTCGCTTTGACCAATCACATGGCTTGATTTAATCAGACTTAATTTGATTGGCCATGTGATGTCACCTGATCCAATCAGGTTAGAGACTCCTTAAACCCTCCATAAGTGATGCCAAAAATGGATAAGCACAAATAGTTTGGCGCTAAGGTGTTTGATCCAATAAAAAAACCTAGAGTCCTATCCTCATGGGACTCTCTCCTCTTATTCCCCATGTGCGCATGCCACATGTTGGCGTGCACATGCCACATGTTAGCGTGCGCACATTTTTATGCATGAAAACCCAAGGGGGCACGTGCCCCAAGAAACTCTCTAGGGGGTGCACGCCCCTATCCTTTCTTTCCTGCGTAGGGACATCTCATATCCCGATAGTGACAAGAATTGGTAGGTCTTGTCCTGTTGGGTATAGAAATTGGTAGGTGTTATTTTATTCCCATATGATGAATTAGGATAATATTTTTCTAACCTGGACAAGCTCCAGTTAGTCAAGGATAAAGCCATACAAGGTTCCTGGGTGAGCCTAAACCAATTTGGCTCAGCCGAGATAAACTAGAAAGACTTCAGAAGGAGAATATTAGGCTCAATTGTGTGCTAGCATGATTTTCTTAAACTTAATTAGATCTAATCCAAATCAATCGAACTAGATTAGCTTAATTGATAATATTCAGATTCAAACTCTTATTTGTGTGATCTAGTTAGGTTCAGTTCTGTATGGTAATGAGATATGTCATAATCTCTATCATCGACATCATCGAAATATCTTTCGATGGACCAAATTTTTTTTGATTCATATAATTAGAATGATCGATCATCAAGATCATTCTAATTGATTCCAAAATCTACTAGTGATATCTAGTAGTATATGGTGGTAATGAAAACTTCACTCTGCGATGTCGTCTCTCATCTTCTCAAGTCTTCCATCTCATGCCTGATCCACCTCCACTTGAAGCTTCACCTCGCACTGAGCTTCCTCTGGCTCCCAAAGCTCCATGTTGCACTAGACTCTCTATTAGATAGTAATGTCCTCTCATCTTCTTCTTCTCCTCCAAAATAATCTTATCACTATGCATGACCTTCAGGATTCTATCACCAGCTATCCACTTATAGCCGCTTGAATCTAGTCTGCTCAGTGAGATAAGATTCTGCTTGAAATCAGATATGTATCAGATCTTCCTCAATCTTCTTACTGCACCATTATGTATCTTCTAACTAACCATGCCGATATCTTTAATCGCATAGCTCGATCCATCCGGTAGATGAACAGTGTTCTTACTGCTCTCTATAAAGTCAAACTGCTTCTCTCTATAATAAATATGATATGTGCATGCAGAATCTAAAATTTACTACTAGAAAGAAGTAGATATCTCATCATATATCACTAGGATATCATCTTTTGACTCGTTACTAGCCGTTGCTGCAGTAGCCCTCATTTGATCCCTGAGCTATGGGCAATCTCTGACATGATGCCCCAACTTATCATATTGATAGTATCTGATCTTGCTGGGTTCCTCATCTTGGATCTAGATCCTCCTCCTCACGATCTTCTACCGCTCGGTCTGCTACCACCTACTCCTTCAAAAATTACTAAAGCTGAGCTGTTGCCATCTAAGCTCGAAGCTGAGTTCTTTCTCCTAAGAATCTTATTTTAGAGTATCATTGTAGTAACCTCGTCCATCTTAATGGTGGTTTTTTTTACTAGAAGAGCAATCACCAAGGACTCATATGAAGGAAGAAGCAATGCTAGTAAGACCACTGCCTGGTCTTCTTCTTAACTTTCTCATCTATATTGAGAAGATCGATGAGAATCTTCTAAAAGTAGCTGAGATGCTCCTACATGCTCTATCCCTCGATCATTTATCGTTGGTAGAACTATCTCCAAAGGAAAAGGATGTTGGTGAGGGACTTTGCCATGTACAACTCCTCGAGTTTCGACCATAGAACTATCAAGAAAGTCTTACTAAGTATATAGATCACCACCTCATCCATCAAGTACATGCGTATGGTACTCATCGTCTGCATCTGTAGTTGCTCCCAAGTTTTCTCCTTTATGGTGTCTAACTTTTTTTCATTTAAGAGAGTATTGATCAATCAATGTTGGATGAGCACGTCCTTCACCCTAGCTTGCTAGAGGGAGAAATTGTTCTTCCCATCAAATCAGCTGATCTTCACCTTAATTATGCTTGTCTTCTCCATCTTCTTTGATCTTGATCAACACCATCATGATCTCGGTAACCATGTGCACTGGTATCTCTTGGCTCTGATACCAATTGTTAAGATATCAACTCATTTTGATACTGATTATTATGGAAGTCTGGTCAGGATATCATAACCTCAAGATCTTTTTGATACCACTTGCATTGCACTCGATCACGTGTGAATATTTTAAGAGAGAAAAAAAATATAAGATAAGAGAGCACACAATCAAGTATACGTAGGTTTGGCCTTAAGCCTACCTCTACGGGATGTGTAAACTTCACTATGAGAGAGAAAAGTCAATAAATACAAAAAAAACTTACCACTCAATCCTTGCACAATAGTCTCTTAATAAGAAGCTCCAAATTTTTATAAAAGCTCTTTAAAATCTCTCAAGAAGCTTTTTAGTACCTCCAAGATGTCACCAGCTTTTCAGCATAATAAATGGTTCATTAATCGAAGTTATATAAACTCCAAAAATTCAAAATAGTATTTTAGTAGGAAATCTAGTTTCAAACATATCTGAAATCAATTTTTGCCATCCGATCATGACTAGCTCCCTCTTGGGCCATCAAATTGCACACAAGATCTCCTAATCATGCTTGGATCATGCCTAGACCATCGAATTGCGGCCATCTCATGTCTGAGCCATTCGATTGTGTGATCGGACCACAAAACATGCTGAAAATGCCCGCCCGATCCACTGCACCATGTGAAACCAGTGGAAAATGCCTATTGGATCATGCTTGTGCACGTGGACCGTGTGGGGCACCCGCTGGGCTTGCATGCGCCCGCATGGTTGGCCAACATGCATGCTCGTGTGCCTAGGCTGGCCTAGCATGTGGCTAACCCAGTGCCTCCGCACATTGCTGACCTGGGCCACGCTGCTGTTGGTCGACACCAACCTATAGGGCCCTCCGATGAGCCCAAGGTCCAGGCTAGCCCGCTTCGATCTTCTTTTATGCATAACTTCTCCGTTTGGACTCTGTTTGGGCTATTCTTAAGCTCGTTGGACTCCATTCATCATCCTGGATCTTGTTCTATGCTTATTATAGATCGAATCTCAAGATATTTTTCTCAACATATGTATCATATAACTCTAAAAAAAAAAGAAAGAAAAATAGTGAGCTTTATAGCCTAGCAAGAATCCTTATACACTCACACCCGCATAATAATAATTTGAAAATAATATATGGATAAAATCAAAAGGAAATACCAACCATAAAATCTCATATCAAATATTCAAAATAACTTAATACTAATGTATACAAAAACATGCATCATACACCATCAAATATCCATCTTTTCAATAGTGATATATTACACATATATAATTAAGTGAAGCCTCTTTTACTTAATTATAGTTTCATGTCTTATCATCGATATCTCATTAACTTGATCCAGATCAATTAGCAATTATCCTTAGGGTTTCGGACTAATCATGATCATGCTTCACCAACAAACTATAAACCATGCTTCAGCATGTGATGACAATCCATAATAACTGCATTTTAACTCATAGTGGCAAACAAGAATAACCATGCTTCAGTCTATGATGGCAAACTAGAATAACTGCACTTTCGTCCATTGTGGTACACTAAGAATAACTCCGCTTTTGCCTATGGTGGCAAATCAAGAATATTTGTGCTTCAGCCTGTGGTGGCAAACTCAAATACTATATATCTGCTCATGGAGGGGCAATTCTCAGTACCATATATCTATCCATGGTAAGCTATCCTCAGTACCATGTATCTGCTCATAGTAGGCTATTCTCGATACCATGTATTTATCCATGATGGGCTATTCTCGGTGTCATGTTTTTATCTATGACAAGGCTATTCTCAATTTAATGTGGCTAGCCTAAATATTTCTTTCTTGATCATCAATTTATTAATTCTTAATTATATCAAGATAATACTGTGTTATATTATATTCTTATCAGAAATCATAATAGCTGGTATCACAACCTAAACCATTCAAAAAGCCATCAACAAATATATAAAAAATAAAATTAGTCATATCGAGAATCATATATCCATCAAAATCGGTCATGAAAAATCAAGACCATGCAATACAAAAACAAACATATGTATACAAGTGTTTGTGTATAAGATTCTTATCTCCATCGATGATTGACCCAATATTGAAATCGATGAACTTCTCAATCTATGAACTCATAATGAAGATGTCCACTCAACATCTTGTTGTACAAAAAGCTATATCTCTACATAATCATGAACAATTATAAAAATCATGTATGATTAAGGATAGAAAAATTATGAAAAAACTCCCAAACATCATATGTCCAAGACCTCTTTTAGGATCAACCATCTGGGTCTGACTAAGTACTTGGACCTTCCACTGGTCCATAAGACTCCAAGAAAGAAATAATTCATGAAGAGAGAGGAGAAGTCTAGAGAGAGAAAATTTTAGAGAGAGAAACTTATAGGAAGAAAGTTGAGAGAGAAAGGTAGAGAGAGGAGAGAGGAAAGAAAGAGAAAAGAGAGAAATTTTTTCTCTCTCTTTTTTTCTTTTTTTTCCTTTTTTCTTTTCTTTTATTTTCTTCTTCTTTTTTTCTTTCTTTCTTCTCTTTTTCCTCTTTTCTTCTTCATTGAAACAGGAGAGCTTATTCGCCCTCCCTCTTGTCAATAGGGGGCAATAGTAAGATAGAGAGACGATGGCCAATGGCGACACTCCATGATAGCAAGGAGAAGATCCATCAGTGGCCATGGCTGGCAGGAGTCGGTAATATCCAAACAAAAGGGGAAGAAGGGGATCGAAATAGGGGAACTCGACTTTAATGGAATTCTGGCAATTCACTGACTTCAAATGAGATAGAGCAATTGCCATAAAATTGGAAAAAGAGAGGAGAAGATGCCTTGGGTTCCTTAGTGAAGTCCAGTAAGGCCAAAGAGATGATTCAGCTATGAATCGACGATGGTTCTCCAAGCCCATTCCACAAAAATCAGAAGAAATCAAGGATTTTTGGAAGTGGAAAATTGGAGGTGGGGAGATGATGTGTTGGGGAAAGATTTGGGAGTTCTTTATAGACTAATTTCTAGGGCTTTAACCGAAATCCGATGATCCTTAGGAGTCCTTTTTCTTCACGAGCTCGAAGAAAGAAACAAAGTCCAATTAGGACTCCAGTTCTCTCTTCATTATTTTATTTTTCTTTTTCATGCCCTAAGATTCATGTGGGCAAATAAGAGACTAGATTCTTACATTCTCCCACTCTTAAAATAATTTCACCCTCGAAATTAGTATACTACTAAGTTGAAATCTTAAGGATACAAAATTCTTATCTTATCCTCAAACTCCTATATGAAAATAAATTTGAACTTCCTTTATTGAGAAAATAAATTTAAATCTATTACCATAACACCTTCGCTTAAACCATCATGCTTTCACTATGTACTTTGATTTAAATTTATTGAATTTTATAGGTTTATCAAATGAATTCTGACAAGAAATTAAAGTGGTATCAAAGTATAAGTGGATAAATTATGACACTTAGAATCAGACATAGGATCAGCATAAGTAGATAGACATAAGGGACATGGGGTGTAGATCTAAGATGATTACAGTATAAATTATCTTCATGATTCTTGACAAAGCCTCATGATTAGGAATGATAAGCTCACTTCAGAATAATGATTCAGAGTGTTTGATATATGATAGACAATCTATGAATTATGATATAATTAGTTAATGTTTGATCTAAAGAAGTTGTAAGAGGATTGATCATGAAATTTTGTTATACATTATGATTATTAATTTGATTTTTAGTTATTCAAATGAATTATAAGCTCAAATTCGATGTAGCAGTAATACTATAATGTTGCTCCTAATTGAGAAGTTGACTATAATGGCAAGATAAAGATTTAATGATAAAATATTGTTCCAGATTATACTAAGAAAATCTTTTATGATACTCGATTAGAAAATTTTTTGAAGTTGAAATTGGTATGTGGATCATGTATAAACTGGCATGTTAGGAGGAATGTATATTTGAGGATATTACAAAAAAGTCTATTTCTTATTTGAGTCCAACTTCTGGGGTCGGCCACATGACACGGCTGCATGAATCCTAGAGCGATGCTCTAAAGATCATATAAGGCATAAAATAAAAATAAACTTAAATATCTCCAAAATAATCAAATAAATATCAAATATATCAATTAAGTCTGTCCATCTAAATAAATAGTCAACTTGTTCAATTATAATGATTCAAATGTTCAATGATATCAAAAAATTGAATTAACTAAAGCATTAATAGTTCCGATGCTCGACCTCTTGCCCAACCCATCTGCACTAAGCTTCCTATGCCTAAAAAAAATAATATAGGGATATGAGCTTTTCCAGCTCAGTAAGAATCACCATACATCTATGCCAATAATAATAATATAATTAAAAATAATAATAGATAGTAAAGCATGAATTCACATATCAAATATGCAAAATAACTTAAATAACCATATAAATGTGTATTAAATATATGTCTTATCAAATGAGGTATGTCATCATATGTTAACATGTGAAATCTTTTTATTCAGCATTTAATTTATAACTTATCATCTTTTCCTCTTATTATACTTTCATATTTCTTTGCCCCTTTTTTTTTTTCCAATTTTGGACTAACTAAGATTGTACCTCAATCTTTGTTTAACCAAAAGTGCCATGCATAAGCTTGTGGGGATTGTCCTAAGCATAAGCTCCTGGTGGGCTATCACAGGCATAAGCTCCTGGCTGGATGACCACATATAATCCTATGGTGGCTGTCCCAAACATAAGCTCTCGGTGGGCTATCCCAGGCATGAGCTCCTAGCCGGCTAACTCAGGTATAAGCCCCTTAAGGCTATCTCGGGCATAAGCTTCTGGCAGGCTAACTCAGGTATAAGCCCTTGAAGGCTGTCCCAGGCAAAAGCTCCTGGCGGACTATCCCATGATGACGCTAGTCCAAACTACTTTATATTCTTTTAATTTTTTGTGATTTACTTTTTGTCAATTGATTTCAAATTTATTTATAATTTTTTTTAAAAATCTCAAGATAATTTTAAGTTGCATGCCGTATGGTATACCTTCTATATAAAAATAATATAAATAATAATCATGTTGAAATTTGCATAACCATAATTTTTTATGCAAATCAGGGTTCACAATGCAAATCCAATGATACAAATTCAATAGTGAAAATAGTACATATATTGATGATCATGTACAGAAATTCTTACCTTTATAGATGATAACTCGATCACAATTATTTGCTAGTCCGCACCTAGCATATCTGATCAATCCATATAATTTGAACTCATCTTCAAACAACCATCAACATAAGAAAAATAATAAATTATTGCTAGTGTCTTAACTTCAAAGCTCTAATATCCGATCAAATCTTAAATCAAATTTTCTACTATTCTTATTTCAAAATTAAATAATGAAATAAGAATTTAAGGCTTTACCTTAATTGATGAATTAGAGTATAAAATCCCCTACTCAATATTTCTTGTCCAACCATATCTCTTCATAACATCAATACTGATCATGGAAGGAAATAGGTATAATAAGGATAAGGCTGATTGGCAACCGGTATCTAGTGGCTTTAATCAATCAGAATAGTATAATCGAATTCTTCAAATCAATAAATAGATGGATCAATCAAGACAAGGATAATAAGTCAGGGATTGGCGATAGAGTATCTATGGGTAGCCAACAAAAAAATTGGGATATATGTTGATAAGATAGTATCGCCTATAATTCCGATCTAAAATCCTTCGCTAGAGTTAATCCAAGGTCCAAAAATTAAGAATCTTGGACCCTTGATTGGGTCCCATAGGTCACATAGGAAGAATAGAGAAAAAAAAGAAAGAAAGAAAGAAAAGAGAGAGTGCAAGAGAGAGAAGAGAGAGAAAGGAGGGAAGAGAGAGAGAGAGCAACCCCTCTCTTCTTCTATTCTTCTCTAAAACAAGGGACACCCTCCCCATTTTTCTTCTCCTAATGGTGGCGACAGAAAACCTAGGGCCGGCCACCTATGGTGGATCCCGGTAGTGGCAAAATTCTAACCCCATCAACAAACATGGCTGATGGTGATCAGTGGCAATAAATAAGAAAAAGAAAGACAAAAATAGAGGATCTTGGTTTCAAAGAAATCCGGCGACTTGCCAGTCATATATTGGTCACCAACGATGGCTAAGGGATGGGGAGAAGATGGAGATGGAGCTGGGACCTTCTTCCCTCAACTCCGATGGTGGATCAACAGCAAATCATAGAACACAATCATCAAAAACTAGAGGAGTCTAAATGATTTTATCTGACAATCACTTGCAACTGATGGTGATTCATCTAGCAGGGGAGGGAAGGGATTTTTATAGGTGGGATCTAGGGTTTAATCCATGTTTGAAAGCCCCTAACACCCTCCTTTTCCTAGTTGAAGTTAGAGACCTGCCTCATGTGTGTGTGCATGAGGTTTCCATTTTTTTTCTTTTACATTTTCTTTTTCATGCTTTGAGACTCATGCATGGGAGATTTTGAGTTTTAGGGAGTATTCTAAAATAGGTTATTATTTTATCCCTCCCTAAAAATAACTTCATCCTCGAAATTAACTTGCTTGAGGCATAACTTTAAAAGTATATCATCCTCGAGCTTCGAATAATCTATCTCACATAGTACTTATTTCGCAAGACTTCAATGTAACGAATTTATTTGATATCTCAATAACTCCTTCCTTTCATATCGGTTTCTCTATTTTTTCAAAAAATAATAACATTTTATCCTTGCATTAAAATATCAAAATTCTTTGTCCAATACATTGATTGATTAATTCCACTCAAAAATCATAGTTGAGCCAAACTATCTTTAATAGAAACTAAAAAAAGCATGAACATCGGATACTCTTCATAATTATAAGCTTCTTTCTTCTTTTAACCTTCCAATAATTTAACAACTAGACTTCCATCTTAGAAAAACCTCAAACCTTCTACATCAGATTGAGTAACAATATTAAATCTTGAAAAATGAGATCTATGCTGAAACATTCTAGGTTCAAGCCTAACCAAAGAACCATCAATCAATTAACAA
Source organism: Cocos nucifera (assembly GCA_006176705.1). Lineage (NCBI taxonomy): Eukaryota > Viridiplantae > Streptophyta > Magnoliopsida > Arecales > Arecaceae > Cocos > Cocos nucifera. The sequence continues at coordinate 336,000 of QRFJ01004444.1, forward strand.
TAAACTTGAGATGTCTAGGGTTCTTCTTGGCATTGTCTACAATAGAACAACATATTGGCAAAAATTGCACAGCTATGTCCAGCTTAAGTCATGAAGCAATAGCATTGTCCTTTCATTATCAATAAAATCCTTTCTTACTTGAAAACTAATGTCTTCCATCAACATATTTCTTGAATAAAAAAATTAAAATTTCTAATTAGTTCAAATCACCACACTTCCACTGCATATTCTGGTCCTAATTTACCAAATTTTGTAAATTTATTAAATGAATTCTGTCAAGAACACTACTTTACATTAGAATCTAAGAAAGATCCAATCTTTCAATTTTTTTTAGTAGGTTTAGATCAAAACCTTTAAGTTTCTTTCTCCCTTATTATACCTTGAGCATACAAATGTCAAAATTAAATCTTGATCCATTTTTTATGTTTGAAAGCATTACATAAGCTTTCACTACTCATCTAGAATCCAAGACATCTAGAATTAATTTGAAATGAGTTAACCCTAGATTTACTTGACAATCAAATGAGACAATTCCAAACCAACCTTTCTTGGTAAAAGGATTAACTCTAACTCCAACAAAATAGAAGACCTCAAGTCAACATCCTTATGAATAGAATCAACTTGATCATTTCTCCTAGAGTTTCCTTCATCATGACCCCTTGCATCAATAAATAAATCGACATGAAACTTTATCTCTCATATGTCAAAACTCATATAATTCTTCCAAAAATTTAATAATAGTAAGATATCTTAAATTAGCTCAGAAATCCAAACTTTAACTTGAAATAGTTAATACATCATACTATCTCCAACAAACATAAGAAAGATCAACTGATCCAATATAAAAGATGATAATTCAAGTTATTGAAGACTCCACTAAGATATATATATATTATGGTCTTACAATAAAATTCAATCCACCAATAGAACCAAATATATTTTCATTTACATGTAAATTTCATACATAATCCTCTTGTAGGTTTAAAGCTCGAAAATATTTCTCTCTCATATGATGTAATTCTTTATTAGGTCACATCCTAAGCAGCTTCCTTATGATAAACCTAAAATATAATAATCAAATAATTGACATCAAAATTGGAAAAATCATCATGGTCATCTCCCATATCAAATCTAGAATTCCAAAATCATCTAAATAATAATTGAACAAGTATACTCAATACAATGTATCAATATATCCCACTTTAGACCAGTATCAATACCTCTCATACTTAGATCAAGTCCTATTTATTGAAATCTAAGACATAATTCATCCAGTTCCATTATTGTATAAATTTTACCAAAATATCTATTGATCCAACATCCAAACTTTGAATTTTTTCTATTATGTCTATCATGTCCCTAATAATACCTCTCTATCACATCCTTAGTATTTATAATCTTATACTCAAATACTACTTAAATCATAGTCCCTAATAATCAAAACTTTAAGCTCTGGTATCATTCTGTCACATCCTTAATGATCATAACCTTAGGCTCAAATATCTCTTAATTCATAGTCCCTAGAGATCATAACCTTAAGTTTAAGTACCACTTAAGTCACAATTATGAATAATTATAATCTTATACTCAAATATCTCTTAAATCATAGTTCTTAGAGATTATAACCTTAAGCTCTGATACCATTATCACGTTCCAAACCTAACAACTAGGTCAGATACGTGATAGTCACACACTCCTTAGGGCAAGCCCTAAAAAATATAAAAGGCCAATAAAATTTCTTACAATCTCAACATCCCATAAATACTAACAATCTCAATCTATAATAAATAATTTCACATTAACAAATATCATCCTTGTACAATTTATAAAACTCGATCACCTAGTTGTCACTGATGGTGCTCTATCTAATTGATTCTTTTAATCATGATTCCAACCATAGCCAAATGTATGTATCCTGTAACTCTAAAAAGAAGAAGAAGAAAAAAGAGTGGTAAGCTTTATAGTCCAGTAAGAATCCTCATACACTCACACCAGTATAATAATAATTTAAAAATAATATATGAAAAGTATCAAAAGAAAATACAAGCCACAAAATCTCATGTTAAATATCCAAAATAACTTAATTCCAATGTATACAAAAACATGCATTATACACCATCAAATATTCATTTTTTCAATAGTGATATATTGCACATATATAATTAAGTGAAGCCTTTTTTACTTAAATATGGTTTCATGTCTTATCTTCCATATCTTATTAACTTGATCCAGATCGATTAGCAGTTGTCTATAGGATTTCAAACTAGTCACGATCATGCTTCAGTCCATGACTGGCAAGCCATAAATCATGCTTCAGCATGTGGTGGCAATTTATAATGACCGTACTTTAGCCTATAGTGGCAAATCAGAATAATCGCACTTTAGTCCATGGTGGCAAACTAAAATAACTGTGCTTTCGCCCACAATGGCATACTAAGAATAACCATATTTCTGCCCACAGTGGCAAACCAAGAGTATCCATACGTCAGCCTATGGTGGCAAACCTAAATATCACATATCTACCCATGGTAGGCTATCCTCAGTATCATGTATTAGCCCATGGTAGACTATTCTCGATATCATATATCTATCCATGGAGGGCAATTCTCGGTGTCACATTTCTACCCATGACAATGCTATTCTTAATTTAATGTAGCTAGCCCAAATATTCTTTTCTTGATCATTAATTTATTAATTCTTAATTATGCCAAGATAATACTGTATTATATTATATTCTTATTAGAAATTACAATAGCTAGTATCACAATCCAAACCATCCGAAAAGCCATCAATAAATATATAGAAAATAAAATTAGTCATATCGACAATCACATATCCATCAAAATTGGTCATGAGAAATCAAGACCATGTAATATAGAAATAAACATATATATAGGTATCTGTGTACAAGAATTCTTACCTTTATCGATGATTGATCCAATATAAAAATCAATAAACTCTTCGATTTATGAACAATCAAGATATTAACTCAACATCTTGTTGTATAAAGTGTGTATCTCTACATAATCATGAACAAATATAAAAATCATATACGATTAAGAATAAAAAAATTATGAAAAAACTCCTAAACATCATAAATCTAGAACCTCTCCTAGGATCAACCAAGATCTAGGTTTAACTAAATATTTGGACCCTTCACTAGTCCATAAGACTCCTAGAAAGAGAAAAATCCATGAAGAGAGAGGAAAAATCTAGAGAGAGAAACTAGAGAGAAATTTATAGAGAGAAAGTGGAAGGAGAAAGGTAGAGAGAGGAGATAGAAAAGAGAGAAGAGAGAGAAACTCTTTCTCTCTTTTTTTTTTTCTTTTTTTTCTTCTTTTTTTCCTTTTTTCTTCTTGTTTTCTCTTTTTCTTCTTCATTGAAACAGGGGAGCTTCTTCCCCCTCCCTCTCCTCAATAAGGTAGTGACAACAAGATAGAGAGCTGGCGGCCAATGGTAGGACTCCATGATAGCAAGAAGAAGATCCCGTTAGCGGCCATGGCTGGTGGGAGTCGGTAAAACCCAAACAAAAGGGGAAGATGGGGATTGAAACAAGCGAACTCGATTTTGATGATATTCCAACAACTTGCTGGCCCCAAACAAGATAGAATAACTGCCATAAAATTGAAAAGAGAGAGGAGAAGATGCCTTGGGTTTCCTTAGCTAAGTTCGGCAAGGCCAAAGAGATGATTCGACGATGAATCGACCGAGCCCAATCCATAAAAAATAGAAGAAATCAAGGGTTTTCATCGATGAAAAATCAAAGGTGGGGAGATGATGTGTTGGGAAAAGATTTAGGGGGGATTGACTAATTCCTAGAGCTTTTGCCAGAGTCCAACGAGCCCTAAGAGTCCTTTTTCTTCACGGGCTTGAAGAAAGAAATAGAGTCCAATCGGAACTATAGTTCTCTCTTCATTGTTTTTTCTCTTTTTTATGCCCTAAGATTCATGTGGGCAAATAAGAGACTAGATTCTTATAGTTTTAAACCTAAGTCCAACTCATTTAATAAACAAGTCCAGATGGGTTGACCCATTTATGACATAAATTCATTTATATCAAATCCAAACCTACTAAAAGCATATCATTTGTGGGTTAGGTTGACGAGTTGAGTCATAAGTTGCCACCCTTACAAAGGATGGAGTACTTTAAGATCAGTGCAAATGGATGAATGATAGAGAATATAGTGCTTTAAAATTTATGCAAGCAGATGAATCATAAAGGATGGAGTGCTTGGAGATATATGTAAATAGATGGATGATAGAGGATGAACCACTTTACGATTTATGCAAGTAAATAGATGACAAAGGATATAGCACTTTAAAGTCTATATGGATGGATGAATGACAGAAAATGGAGTATTTTAATATTTATACAAATGAATGAATGACAAAGGACATAATGCTTTAAGATCTATGCAAGCAGATGGACAATAAAAAATGAAGCAATTCGAGATTTGTGCAAGCAAATAGATAATAGAGGATGGAGTAATTTAGGATTTGTGTAGATAAATAAATGATTGAGGATAAAGTATTTTTAAAATCTATGTAAGTGGATGGATGATAGAGGATAGAGTGCTTTAAAATTTATATAAATAAATGGATAATAGAAGATTGAGCACTTTAATATGTGTACAAGTAAATGGATTGCAGATGAAGACTTTTAGCTCTATATAGAAAAATAGATCACAAATATAGTGCTTTGCGATCTATGAAGGTGGATGGATGACAAAGGAGAAAGCTCTTTAAGATTTGTACATACAAATGGATAATTGAGGCTAAAGCACTTATTTGTGTTGGAAAATATTTGAAAACAATGAGGTGCTTTAAAATTTGTGCAGGTGGATTAATGATATAGTGGAGTATTTTGAGATTTGCGCTAGTTGATAAATGATAGAGAACAATCTTTGTAAAATTAGGATATTTTTATTTTTTCTTATTTTGTTAATGGTGTTAGGATTCAAAAAGATGGCTAGGCCATATTAAATCCAAGAAAATAAGTTGATATATATTATTAATTTATTATCAATAATCACCAATCCAATTTCCACCATGGCGAGGCCATATCTTCATTCTATGCTATCTAGGTGTTTGGTGTAGCAAATTGGAAGGCTGTGGAACATCCAAACTCAATTGATCCATAGAATACTCAAGAAGCCATGGTATCATATTATCTCCCTGGTTTTCTCTCTTTATTCCATTCTCACACTTATCTTTTATTAATTTATATACAATGGGAGGATGTTTTGGTTTTAAATTCTTTGTTCCACTTTCATTATTAAACTAGCTAATAATCCATGGCACAAGATGTAATTCTTTTAAAAATATATTTTATTTTATTGATAGTAAACTAAATGTATAGGGCTCGTCATGTCTAGAAGAATAACAGTAGCTATTTGGTATGTCATAGTATTTCTGATATCTTTTTGTTTATTTATTCTTTTTTTCATGAAGTAAAAAATCTTTGGTACCAAAATTCTAAAAGAAATTTAGAAAATAAATACATACGGTGACTTCTTTTCCTTCCTACCGTCAATGAGATATTAAATAGAAGATGACATATTAAATAGAAAAAGGAGAAAAATGAAACATCAGTTATACCACTAAATAATTACTTTATCATTGAATAACTAGGTGACTCATCATCCGAAACATAAAAATATAACAAATATTTATTAAAAAAAATCATCAAAACTTGGTCGAGTTGGGACCTGATCTATTTTCGAAGTCCTTGAACTACCATTGAAATGACATTAGACTATCTGACATGACTGTGCCATCCACATCCCCCATCATCGCCGTTGATGATATGGCCTCTTCATCCTTCTCCCCCATCATCACCCTCAGAGTCTGCCTCATCATCTCCCACCTAACCTCACTAAGGCTTTGGCCCTCCACCACCCTCATCATCACTTTCTCCGCCCCATCGACCCAAAATGTGCCATCCATCTCACCCATGCCACCCTCTATCAAGCCTCCCTCCTTCGCCGCATCCTCGACCTTACTTCATCTCACCCATGCCCCCATCCCAATCATCGCCATGTGGAAGGTTTGAAGCAAAAAAAAAAAAAGGATACATGTTGAATGGTTAAGCATGCACATGGTGGACAGAAGAAAAAACAATCAAATCAGAACCTAAGAACCTTTCCAATCTCCCTCGAGTATTCTCCTTCCCCATGGATCTCCCAAAAAGAAAAAGAAGTGAAACGAAAAAAGAATAATCAAACTATGTGGGAAAAGGTCTTACCCTTCAATTTTTTTCTATCTTTCCCTTATTTTTCATTTATTTTTCCTATGTTTTCCCTAGATTTTTCTGTTATTTTTCCATCCTAAGGAGTCTCAGTCGAGTGGGAGATTTGAAGTGATCAAAGTGGCCAAATAGGGAAGCTTAGGTGATAGCTAGGGTTGTGTGGTATCTGGATCAAAAAGGAGGTGGTTCCCACTTCTTTACTTTTGTGAGGCCTTCTCTTAGTAATTTTTTTCCATATAACTCCCTCCCCTTTCCTAAGATTCTATATATCAAAGAGGAGGCAAAAGCCTCCATCTTAATATATATACTAGTTTATGACCCTATGCTATGCACAGGATGCAATTTTTTAAAAATATTTTATTTTATTAATTTATTAATATATAATTTATTAATATCTATTTTTTATATTTCAAAAATAATTAAGTATATTTGTGCCTAGTGTGAATTATAAGTTATTTATAAAGTATTTTACTTTTTTAAAAAATTTGGAATTCTCCATAATTGGATGCCTCAATTTTTTCTATTTCAGTGTAGATTAAAGATTGTTATATGATAAATAATTTGAGAATGGTCCAACTTAAGACCTCAAGGTCAACTTATAGTGCCTTTTCAACCTAAGATCTTTGTATCGTTGAAAATTCAGAATTTTCTTAATCATATAGCTAACACCATCATATGCTCGTCTAATAAATATTTAATCTAGATTCTAACTAAATCTTCTATACATATTATCCACTGTTTTCTCTTGAATACTAAAGACCTCAGACTTGGATTGATTTAACAAATGAAAGCATTAGCTTTTCATGCCTTCCAATTTATCTTACCCATGATATCATGCACCCAAACATGATTTTTTATATTCAATTCCTGTCACCCCTCACCACTCGAGTGCCCTCCTTCGCTTCAATGAGCTCCCCTCCATTCTTTCCTGAACTCCACAACTAGACCCTCAATTCGATCCTTTCCTCTCATTTCTTGATCTCAGAATCATCTTTCCCAATTCTTGGTGTCATTCACTTAGCCTGTTGCATCTTTTTTTGGGAGAATTGGGGGGATTTCAGTGCTAATTACATGTGATGAGGAAGAGGGAGAGGGAGAATCCATGCCTTAGGCTCCCTCATCGTCCACAGCAGCAAGATCACCATCTTCAGCCTTGCCCTTCGCCATTGCGCTATTGGCCTCACTTGCTACCTTGCTGTCGATTCCCTCCTCGCCCTCTCCCCTACCAATGCCACTAACTTTCCTGGCCTCCATCTCCTCGGTCTCTCCCACATCAACTCCATCACCCATGCCCTCCATTGGTCTCCATGGGCATGTGGTTTTTCTTCCATATGAGAGTTGTGATGTGGCAAATGAAAACCTTGCACCACGTGGCTTCCTTCCATTTTCTCAAAACTCCATATATCAAAAGCCTCCCTTTTAATATATATACAAGTCGATCTCTCCCGTTGCTTAAGGTATATTGCTAGCCTTTCAAAGGGAGATCACTTTCTTTAAAAGCTCTAGTGATTCAAATGGCTCACTGGTTTCTGTTTCTTTCTAGAGACCTATAGGTAGTATTGAGATTCCCACCAATAATAATCCAGGGTTCAGGAAATGATGCTTTAATCTACTTTAATTATCTTTAGAACACTTTCTTTAATGCGTGCTCCACAAGCCCATACATGACAATGAACATCCATGTCACATTGGGAATCCTATCATTCCACAAAACTAAGAGAATTTCTTAACCTCCTATCTTAACACTATAAGCTTGGAGCCATTCCAAGCCAATAGAATGCCTCTAGTTGATCCCTCTGCATTCCCAAACACCCATATCTAGACCTTAGAATAATGGGGGAAGGATTGCTTAGGTTAAATTCTTGTAGCTCCATGGCAAAACAACCACTTGACGTAATTAGATCCTAACTACTCTCCTCTTGGAGGGATCTGAGTCCAATGATTATGTTCTCTTTCTGGACAATGTCGTTGAGCAACATCACTACAAATAGAGGAATGACACATTTTGCCGATAGTAATGAAGCTAGAAGGTGATGACGTGTCAACTCCTGATTGGTAGTTACCAAGTGTCATGCAATGCGGTAAAGGTGAGCCCTAATTGAGGCATTTTCATGATTTAACCCAACAACCAGTGGCATTCCCCTAAGCAATAAAGGATCCAAAATGTGTGAGAAACAATGCCACAAGTGTGGGACCCACATATCTATCCATCGCCTTCCTTTCGAGATGGAGTTTTTTTTTTGGGCTTCGAACCTTCTCGAGGCCTCATCCACCTCTCATGCTGTCGTCTTCCTCTCCATCGTCACTAGCATCGGCCTTTCCCCTCCAATCTCCCTTAGGTACTTTCCTTCTCAATCTTGCCACCATCAACAACTTCAGTGATGTGACCTCACCGATTTCTTCACCTTGTAGAGGTCTTGCCCCCATGGCCTTGTCCTCTATCATCAAGGACCTCATCACCAGTGGTGCCTCTGTTGTCAAGACCACCGCCCTACTCTACACTGACGGCATCGAGGTGCACGTCGGCTCTACCTTCACTACCAAGCTAGGCACCATGCAAGTGTCCGATCAGACCAACATCCTCTGCATCTTCAGCGGCCACCTATTGACTACTTCATCACCTCCCAATCATCGACTTCTACTTCACCTCCGAGTAGCTACAACCCATGTCGTACTTTCTCCATTGAGGTCTTCCATAACTTCCTCTCAATGGCAAGTCTGTCGCTGCCAAATTCCTCGACCTCACCTCCTCCCCTCCCTTCTCCTCCGACTAGAAGTTCCAAATTCATGATTCTTTTTCCACGATGACATAGAGCTAGAAGGCATGGGTGGCATCATGGTCGAAGGAGGCTGAGGGGCAGCATCATGGTCGAAGGAGGTGGAGGAGCAGTGGAGGGCTTCTTGATGGGAGACGCAGATCTGACAGGTGATGATTTTCTTTAGTCCAAAGCTAGAGTAACTTCCTTTGCTTTCCTAAACCTACATCGCTCACGTGCGGCTCGTGGCTCCCTCCCACTTTTCCCAAGGAGCATGATTGATCCATGCAATTCAGGCTTGAGAACAAATATGTGGTGGATGGTGCATGAGTGAAAACATATACAGGATGGAAGATGATAAAAGATTTTATTTTAATATATATTATTAGAGGATAAAATTATGATCCTCAGATGATTGTGGTAACCTCGGCAAAAAAGGGTAATCTTGGCAATATATCTATTGGTGTGGAAATCCGTGAGGATGCTAGAGATGACTGGAATTGAGAAGGTGAGGCCACCAATGGGATCTATAAAACAAAGTTCAAACCGAAGGTGGGTGGCTCTGGTAAGACTCTCCGTGCTCAAGTTAATTTTTTGGCCAACTGGAATGGAGTGTTTAGGAAATAAAAAAGTAGAGTGACGGAAAGGAGAAGAGAGCTTAGGAAAAACGTATTTAGAAGATTCTTTTTATAGATGGAGCGTGTAATAAATTGATAGTGACAGCCGTAACCATCTAGTAGTGGGCCGCTCGGGGCCACATGAAGTTTGTTATAGAGGATGGTATCCATTATCGTGACATGCCAGTCTATTGAGATTTAATAGTCGAGGTTTGGATGGAATAGATGTTGGCAGTAAAGAACTTCAAATCACGATAATTCCAGAGAAGTTCAAACTTCTCCAAGGTCGTCCACGTATAGGTTGGTTTGTGTTTAGTTGGAAGCTGAATTCACATGGATGATGAGGTCCTTCTAGATGATTGGAAGGAGTTCGACTGGATAGAGATCGAGTAAGAGAAGTTTTCCTGCCAATTGGAATGAGTTTGCCTAGAAGGGATGCGATTGGAGGAGTTCGTCTGGAAGGAGTGGGACTGGAGGAGTTCGTCTGGAGGAGTTCGTCTGAGTGCAACTGAAGGAGTTCATTTGGAAGGAGTACGACTAGAGAAGTTCATCCGAAAGAAAGGAGTGTGACTGAAGGAGTTCATCCAAAAGAAGTGCAATTAGAGAAGTTCATCCGGGAGCAGCGTGACTAGAGTTCATTTGAAAGAAGTGCGACTGGAGGAGTTCATCCGAAGGGAGTGCGACTAGAGGGGTTCATACGAGAGGAGTGCAATTGGAGGAATGTAACTGGGGCCTAAGCCTGTCATTCATTTCTAGTCAAAAGGCAAGGTTGGTATAATAGTAGTTCTCCTTTACTATTTAAGATCGTGTTGCTGGACTTTTATGTGCTTTTGAGAAGCTCTACAATGTGAACTCACCACTGAGGAGGTTGATGAATTCCAGCAAGAAGGAGGTCGGCGGTCAAGGATTCTGGCCAAGGACTTTGGTGGGGATTGTTCTACCTCTAATACTTATCCCTCTACTCTCAAGTTTGAATTTTGAAAGAAGGGAGTACAAAAAAGTTGCTGCAGCCAAAGTCTCTTGGCAGCTTCCCGCTCTTAGAAGGTAGAACTTTTTATCTTTTTTCAAATTAGTGTTGAAATTTAATGTTGAATAACCTGAAGGGATAAATTTTCTCAAAAATCTATCTGGCATGAAGCTCTATGTATGGTGTAATTATTATTTTGCTAGGCGACGGGTGCGAGTGGGACACGTGGTGAATCAAGGCTGGCTGAAGAAATCTTGCAATCATAACTTTTTCTAGTTCTGATTTTCTATTTAAACCTTTTCTTCTTCTGCGGCTTTTCACTTTCATCTGCGCTCCTTCTTCTCCTTCCTCCATTCTCCGTTGTCCCTCGAGCATCCCATTGCTGTTGCCTTTGTTCTCTCGCAATGCTTCCAGCCGTCGGCATAATTCTTGGCTGTCCTTCATCTTTTCGACCTTCTCCTCAAGCTTTTCGATTGGCCTAGGTCAGTCTCTCATCCTTATTCTCCTAATTTCTAGCCTTTCTACATTCTTTTGGAATCTCTTCAAGCTTATCTATGTAGGTTTTGCCATTCTTCTTTTTCGAGTCTTCATCGCCTCTTTTTCTTAAGTTTTTTGGAAACTTTTTAGGATTTAATTTGATCTAGATGTCGTCCAAAATTTCTTGGTCTAATAGTTCTAGGAGTCTGATTAACCCAAACTCCCAAAATTTTGAGACCAAAACAATACCTGAACCTATAGTACCTCAGCCAAATTTCACATTAGAAACCATCCCTTGCTCTCTAACTTCTGAAGACCTATCACTAATCAGGATCCAGTATAGGGTGCCTACTGACTACGAGTTGGAACTCCCTGGATCAAGTGGTCAAGCTTGTGCCCCTCCTCCAGGTCAGTTTTGCTTGTATTTGGAGACCTTCCATGCTAGATTGAGGCTTCCTCTTCCCATCTTTGTTGTAGCTCTTTTTTGTTTTCTAAATATTTTCTTAGCTTCTGTAGTGCCAAACTCTTTTAGATTTATAATAAGGTTCCTTGACCTTTGTATATCCACTAAAGTTTGGCCCACCATTTCTCTTTTTCGGATCTATTTTATCTTCAAACGTCATCCCACTACAAAGGACTGGTGATATGTTTCACCCCAGTCCGGCAAGAAGGGGTTGCTCAAGGATGCCCCCTCTTCCATTAATAACTGGAAAGAGAAGTTTATTTTTGTTTTTTGCCTGACCTTATACCTAGGACTTCTTTCTTGGAAAAATTTGAGGGATTCAATCCATCAAGCCCCAAAATTAGAGAGAGAAGACTAGGAGTCAGTTAACAAAATTAAGGGATACCGAACTTCTGTGTCCAAGCTAGTAAAAGAACAAACTCTATTCAACCTTGGCCTCAGTCTTATGAACCCAGTAGGTATATGGCTAAAGTTTGTAGGTTATCCCCCACTTCATCTCTCTTCTTTTTTTTTAAAAAACTATACTCTTTTTTTCATTACAGAAATGGATGCTAAGACGGTTGAGATGCTCTCGAAGGGGCACCAAGCCCGCAAGAGAAAGGGTATAGCATCCAGTAAGCCTTCCAAGAGAACAAAGGTGGGCGCTCCTAGCTCTACAGTGCTTGCTGACACCACCCTTGCTACCGAGGCTACCACTATCATCGAGGTTGCCCCTGTTGCCGGAGTTGATGCCACTACCTAAACCACAGGGCCTTCGATGCCTCCGAACCCTCCTACTGAGGTCCAAGCTCCAGAGCCTCCTCTTGAAAAGGAAAAGGAGGTAGAGAAGAAGAAGACAAGAAAAGCCTCAGGAAAGTCTCAGCGGAAGACCCACCATAATGGTGATTCCGACGAGGAGTCAGGGCAGAACCCCTTCAACAATCACGAAATTGTCAAGGGTTTGGTCAATGGATTCATCATACTCGAGGTTGTAGATAAAATTGCTAATGCCGACATCAATCAACATGCTTGGGACTCACTTGGATCCTTTCTTGAGGTAGTCATTTCATCATTCTTTTTCTTTCTAAATTTCTCCATGTTTACTTATCCGCACGATCCGTTTCATCATCATATATATATTTTTTAAATAGACGGGACATCAACTGCTTGGCTACATCAGATCACTAAACCGCATAAGGTTAGAGCTGGTGAAGGCCCAAGAAGATCATCAGGCCGAAGTTTATCACCTTTAGGAGGAGAAGTTGCTGAAATCAATTGCCTTATGGAGGATAAGGCTACCGAGGTCGAGAGTCTTCAAGAGGCACTGGAGGAAGAGCAAACATCGATGGAATTGAGGGCCACTTTTGCCTCTGAAGAGGAGAAAAGGAAGAAGATCGAAGCCGAGGTCGCCAAACTGAAGGGGCAGGTTTCAAGGCAGGTCTTGGAAGCAAAGGCCAAGCAATAGAGGAGCTCAAGATCTCCTCTGAAATAAGAGACTTGAACGTCTTGTTCAGCTGGGAGGCCTTCCAAAAGAGGTTCAAGCTCTACGAAGATCGGGTAGCCAGTAAATTTTTGGAGCTCAACCTTGACTTCTTGTATGAAGGGGCTTCTGAAGAGGCAGTAGATCCATCATCATTGTAGCCGACCTCCCGCCAACTGAGCTAGCTTCTACCATACCTCCAACCTTATCTGCTCCTACCATTGTTGAAGGGCCTGCACTGACTGAGGCTATACCGAACTCTTCCACCATTCCTCCGGAGGTCTGAGACATTCTACTTTTGTATTTTCTTTTTCATTTTTCCTCTCGTACTAAAAATATTTTGATCAATATGATGTCAATTTCAAGAATGAATTTTTCTTCTATGAAATCTATGTGGTGATATTTTCATGCTTCAAGTGTAGTCTCTTGTTGAAGCCGACCCCCTTAGAATGTTTCCTTGAAGTCCCACATAAAGAGCCTAAGGAAGAAAGTTCATCAGGCTAAGAAAAAATTAGAGAAAGCAAAGAATGAGCTTCAAAAGCTGAAGAAACATTATTCTGAGGCTATAATTGAAGTTACTTGTCTTTGTCAAGTCTATAAAAAGGATGCTATAGACTACATCAATAAAAAGCACTATCTGATAGAGTTGGAATAGGTGAAGAAGCTCGGTAGTGACAAGGTGTGGGCTCTAACGGCCAAGGTGAGTTCTCTAGAGGTCAAGCTGAAGGTAGTGTAAGAAAAGATTTGGTTACTCGAAAAAAACTCAGCATGGTCAACCAGTCGGGATGAGTATGGCTGGGACTAGACAAAGAAGTTTTTCGAACTCCAAAGTCAATTATAGGCAACTGAGGATTCCTATAATGAATACAGATGTGACTGGTGTAGCTAAGTCCTGACCTCAAGAGAAAGCTCTGAAGGATCGATGATGAGATTGCCCATCTTTGGCGATAATTATCTGAAGGGGTCCGAGCAAGCTCGAGTAGAGACTCGATAAAGGTTCTATCTTTACGGAGCTCTCTAGAGAACTTATCCACCTTGTTCGAGAATAGCCAAATAGAAGTGTGGGAGTTGAAGATGCAAATGGTCTACCAATAGGATGCGATGAAGGATGTAGAGGCTGAGTTAGCTGAGCTAAGAAAAAAGTTAAAGAAAGTTGAGGATGACTTGCGAAAGCATAAGAAGTTGCTACGTAAAAGCTTGGCGGTTCAGTGGAAACTTGAAGAGAAGATCAAAGACTTGAAGTTATCTTTGGTGTTGGCCGGCACTGGCAGCCCAAAGTCCGACTCCGAATAGGGCTTCGACTTCTTTATTCTTTCTCCCTTTTTCTTTTATAATTGGTCTTATGGACTTCCCCATGTATTGAACTTTTTGTTTTAATGAAAATATTATTTTGACAACTTCATCTCAATTATATGCTTGTATAGCTTTCCACTCTTTTCTCTTCTTATCTTAAGTAACTGGGGGTCTTCATCTATGCCAGGATGAGGTTCTTCTCCTATTTCTGATATGGTTGGTCTTTTTCTTATTCTCATGTCAATATGAAATCCTTCTCCTATTCTTGACGAAGTTGGTCTTTCTTTGTTAGGGATAGGAGGTTCTTCTCTCCTCCTATCTTAAACAATCGAAAGTCTTCATCCATATTAGGACAAAGTTCTTCTTCTATTTCTGACACAGTTGACTTTTATTTTATCCTCCTATTAGGATGAGATTCTCCTTCTATTCTTGATGGGATTGGTCTTTATCTTTATTAGGACGAGATCCTCCAATTTCTAATAAGATCATAGGGGCACAAAAGGATCATTGAAAAGACCTCTTCCCTCCTCCTATCTTAAATAACCAGAGGTCTTCATCCATGTCAGGATGAGGTTCTCCTCCTATTCCTGATATGATTGTGAAGAAAAATCCTGATTTTCCGATCCAGGTTCGTTTAGATCTAATCAGATCAAGAGATATATTTCAAAAAAATTTTCTTTGATCTATATCAGATCTGAGATGTTTTAGATCTAATTAATATTATTTTAATAAATAAAATAAATAAGGATAAATTAAATTAAATTTAATTTACCTGATTTGGGTAATCCTATTATCCTGTTGATGATCCTGTATGCAGCGGAAGGTTCTAGATCTAGCCACGCAAGCGCCTGGCCTCTACCGATATCCACTCAGGCTGGATCTAGAGATCCTCTTCTTCTCTATCACATCTCCAAAAATTAGATCTGGATCTGATCTGGAGGATCTTCAAAACTTCTTTTGAAGATCAGCAGTCGTCCTTTGCAGCAGCGCAGCCTTCTTGCTTTTGATCGCCTTTCTCTTGCTTGAATTGCACCAACAAAAATTCCAAAACTCCTTTTGGACGTGGAGAGCAAGGGGAGAAGGTGGTTTGGCATGGAGAAGGAGAGGAGAGGCAGCCTTGGGGCGTATGGAAACTCTTATTCAATCATCTCACAATCTGAGTTGGGTACAGGCTCTTATTTATAGACTAGTTGTGATCCAACTCCTCTTCTTCCCAACCAATCACAACCCTTTGTGAAATCAGATCTAAATCTGATTGGTGGGAATAGAGTCCCCTGGATTCCTCCTTAGAGGGTGCCTAAGACCAGTCAAACTGGATTCTTAGAAGAACTCTAATTGGAATCCAAAAAGGGAGGTGGAGTCCTTGTCCAACAAGGACTCCTAGGTGCCTCCAACTTGGGCGTATGCCTAGGGTGGCGTGCGCCCTCCTCCTTGCCAGGTTCTGGCAGGGGGACAGGCCCCCACCAGCTCTCCAATAGGTGCATGACATGTGGTCAAAAGTCAAAGTGTCAATGGTCAATGTTTGACCAGTCAAAGGTAGACTTTTGACCAAAGTCAAAGAACAAGAAATGGCAGGTGACCAAAAATGGCAGGTAATGTCTTACAAAATAAGACAACCTTTTCTGACTTGGACAACCTCCAGTCAGACCATATGAAGGCCTCTGATTGAGCACAAACTCCTTTGGCTCAGACAGGACAACTTATTTATGATAGCAAAAGAAGAACGTTAGGTTCAATCGAGTGCTAGCACGATTTCCTTGAACCTAATTGAATCTCATTCAGATCAATTGAACTAGATCAGTTCAATTGATGATCACCAGATTCAAACCCTTGTTTGTGTGACCCAGTTAGGTTCAGTTCTGTATGGTAATGGGATATGTCATGATCTCTATCATCGACATCATCGAAACTCCTTTCGATGGATCAGAACTCTTCTGATTCGAACAGCTAGAATGATCGATCATCTAAATCATTCTAATTGCTCCCAAAATCCACCAGTGACACCTAGCAGTATATGGTGGCAACCCATCAGAGCTGAATGCGAACCTCTTGGTGCAGCTACCTGTGTGATTAAGTTCTTCTATCTTGAGCCCCGATCAGATTAGGGTTAAGGTGAACTCGTCAAACCCTAGTTTCTGTCATATGATGTAATCATTCGATTCGAGTCCAATGTGAAAATCTAAATAGAAACTCTTTCTATTATTTCACTCTGCCATGGCCATGGGCTTTTGGACTTGATTCTCATGATTATCATAGGGCTGCTCCTCTACCACCGAGGTAGATAGATTCCATCTTGATGCCATCCAGTTCCTACAATGAACATGCTATAGCCAACATACACCTCAGGGTTCCATATGGCTAGGAGATCGAGTAATGGTGTAGTCAAACTATAACACCCTCAAGGTGAACTGCCGATGCACCTCAGGTCAAAGAACCAGACACACTACTGCAGCATCGAGTCAGTCATTGACGAGAAGGTAGACTCCCTAATGACTACTCGAGGTGGTCACGCTCAGTGCCCTCGTTCTCTAACGAGTACCTGTACTCTCGCTCTGGTGTCTCCACACCGTAGACTCAAGACTCATCTACTAAAGAGAAGCGATTGTACACCAACCTTCCGGATCAATCACCATCCTCGTGATGATCCTATGGTCAGGAGCAATTTATGAGTTAATAATGATTATTCATGTCTTAAATTTTCAACTCTTGAAAATATGAATTATCATTACCATTAACTCAAAGGATGTATCACAGACACTAAATACACATATGTGATAGAAAATAACCCATTTATTGATTTTAGTCAAAATTATAATTTTGCCCCTAGAAGTGTATTACAAGTGTCAGCCAATTCTGGCTTCTAGGGCACATATATCTAACAATCTCCCACTTGTCCTAAAGCCAATTGGCTACAAGTCTAAGTCCCATCTTCTCAAGGTGGGCTTCGAATCTTCTGCTGGCCCAACGGCTTTGTAAGTGGGTCTGCCACATTATCTGCGGAGTCGACTCTCTTGACCTCGACGTAATCCTTCTCGAGGTAATCATGGATGAGGTGGTATCACCACTTTGCTTGGAACTCTTCCAGCTGACAGCACCACCATTGCACACAAACAGACTCCCAGATGTCGACTTTCGATCATCTATATCAGACATGAAATCCGAGTCTGTGTATCCCTGGAACTTGGAGTTCTCCATTACCAAAGACCAACATTCATATCCTTAGTTCTTCTCAAGTACTTAAGGATACATTTCACAGAAGTCCAGTGTTCTTCACCTGGATTTGACTGATATCTGCTTGTGACACTCACAGCATGGGCTATATCAGGTCGTGTACATAGCATGGCATACATGAGGCTCCCTATTGCAGAAGCATAAGGGATCTTGCTCATGCGTTCTATTTCCTCAGGTGTGCTAGGGCACATCTTCTTGGAAAGATGAATACCATGTCTGAAGGGTATTAATCCCCTCTTAGAGTTTTCCATACTAAACCTCTTTAGTACTTCCTCTATGTACATCTTCTGTGAAAGTCCTAGCATCCTATTCGGTCTATCCCTATAGACCTTAATTCCTAGAATAAAGGATGCTTCACCTAGGTCTTTCATGGAGAATTCCTTGGACAACCATATTTTGACTGTCGTCAACATGGGAATATCATTCCCAATAAGGAGGATGTCATCCACGTACAATACGAGGAAGACAACAGCGCTCCCACTGACCTTTTTGAAAACACATGGTTCCTCTTCATTTTTGATGAAACCAAACTTTTTGATCACATCATTGAAACGAGTGTTCCAGCTCCGAGATGCTTGCTTAAGTCCATATATGGACCTTTGCAGCTTGCAAACCTTGTGATCAGTATCACTGGATGTGAAACCTAGCGGCTGTTCCATATAGATATCTTCCTCAAGATATCCATTTAAGAATGCCGTTTTCACGTCCATTTGCCATATTTCATAATCGAAATAGGCTGCAACGGCAAGCAATGTGCGGATGGATTTTAGCATAGCCACTGGAGAAAAAGGTATCCTGATAGTCAATGCCTTCGCGTTGACTATAACCTTTTGCCACTAGTCTAGCCTTGAATGTCTCCACATTCCCATCTGCACCAATCTTTCTCTTGAAGATCCATTTACACCCAATAGGTACTATACCTTCTGGTGGATCTACCAAGGTCCAGACTTGGTTTGAGTGCATCGAGTCAATTTCTGACTGCATTGCCTCTAGCCATTTCTCGGAGTCGATATCTGATATCGCCTCATTGTAGGTTTTGGGATCATCACCATGAGCACCATTACCTACGAGGAACATTTTCTCTACTTCCTCTGAAATAATACCTAAGTATCTTCTCAGGGGATGGGAAAACTCTTTTCGATCTACGAGGTGGAGGAGGTAGTGTTCTTATTGGCTCAAACTGATTTGGTTCCACTTGGTCCTTAGCTCGTTCCACTTGTGAGACTTTCTCATCAAGCTTGATCTATTTTTCCAATGCCGCTATCTTGAATAAACTATTTTTCAAGAAAGATGGCATGTCGACTCACAATCACATTGTGGTCTTCTGGAATGTAGAAATAGTATCCTAATGACTCTTTAGGATATCCTATGAATCGAGCTCTAAAGGACCTAAACTCTAACTTGTCCGCTTGTTGTCTTTTGACATGAGCTGGACAACCCCAAATTCTGAGATGACTCAGACTTGGTTTCTTACCGTGCCATATCTCATACGGTGTGGTAGGAACGGTTTTAGAGGGAACCCTATTCAGTAGATAGATTGAAGTTAACAATGAGTGTCCCCAAAAGAAATCAGGGAGGTCTGTGAAGCTCATCATGGATCGAACCATATCCAATAGAGTCCGATTTCTCCGTTCTGAAAATTCCCGTTGAGTTGAGGTGTTCCTGGTGGAGTCCATTGAGAGACTATGCCATTTTTCTTTAGATAGTCTAGGAATTCCCGGCTAAGGTATTCACCTCCTCGATCTGATCGAAGAACCTTAATGGGTTTTTCTGTTTGTTTTTCTACTTCATGTCTGAATTCTTTGAACTTTTCAAAAGCTTCAGACTTGTGTCTCATAAGATACACATACCCATACCTAGACAGATCATCGGTAAAGGTAATGAAGTAGACAAAATTGCCTCTAGCCGGCACATCAAATGGGCCGCACACATCAGTATGTACTAGGGCAAGGAGATCTGTGGCCCTTTCCCCATGTCCTACAAAAGGGAGTTTAGTCATTTTGCCTTGAAGACAAGATTCACAAGTTGGATATGACTCGGAAGTCAATGGACTCAATAGCCCATTTTTCTCCAATTTGTTGATCCTATCTTCTGCTATATGACCTAATCTCAGGTGCCATAGATATCTATCGTTTGGACTATCCCTAGGTCGTTTGGCATTCACGTTTTGCTCGATAGTTAAAACAGGTACATCAATATGTAGCTGATAAAGACCATTAATAAGAAAACCATTTGCAATTTTATTTCTTTCATAAAGAATGTTACAATGGTCCTTAAAGAAGGTGATCACATAACCTTCTTGTGCTAAGCATGAAACAGAAATCAAATTCCTGCTAGCTGCAGGCACATAATAACAGTCTTTCAAAACTAAGTCTAAACCAGATGGTAATCGAAGAGGGATATGTTTCCCACGGCTACTGCAGCAACTCTTGCTCCATTACCGACACGTAGGATCATGTCTCCATCCCTCAGCCTCCTGCTATCCTCAAGACCCTGCATAGAAGTGCACAGATGAGCACTAGAACCAGAGTCAAGCACCCAACTGGATGCAGAAGAAATCGTAAGGTTAGACTCAATAACGAGCATACCTCCAGAAGGACCTTCCTTCTTGTTCTTCAGGGTGGCCAGGTAAGTAGGGCAGTTCCGCTTCCAATGGCCGTCGCTGTTGCAATGGAAACACTTTCCTTTGACATCGGCCTTCTTCTTCGGCTCTGCCTTCTTCTTCTTTGATCCTTCCACCTTTTGCTTTTTCACAGACTTCTTTTTCTTTCCATAAGACTTTCTTTTGGAAGAAGTCCGTTCCATAGCAAGAACTGAGCCTTTAGAATCTTTCATAGAAAGCTCAGCGGTAACCAGCATATTCATTAATTCGGCCAAGGAATTCTGAAGTTTATGCATGTGGTAATTCATGATGAATTGCCCATATGCATCAGTCAAGGATTGCAGAATAATATCGTTCTGCAGGTCCAAGTCCAACTTCACACCGAGCTTCTCAAGCTCTTCCATGTCCTTGATCATTGTCAGACAGTGATCTTGGACTGACTGCCCATCATGCATCTTAGCCTTAAAAAGTCATTTCGTGACTTGATATTTGGCTGCGCGACTCTGTTCACCAAACATCTCCTGCAGGTGAGCCAACATTTGGCGAGCAGTCCCGATATCCTTCATGTTGGCGCTGGAGCTCATCAGACATCGAGCCCAACATGTAATATCTGGCCTTATTATCTTCGTCTATCCATTTTTTCAGAGACGCTCTCTGTTCAACAGATGGACGGGCTGGTAAGGTGGGAGGGTCCTGGTCCAAAACATGGGTTAACTTCTCAGAACCCAAAATAATTTTGTAGTTCCTGAGCCAATCTTTATAATTGGGTCCGGTCAGTCTATGTGTGTCCAGGATACGTGCCAATGGGTTGGACGCAGACATTTTCCTGTAGAGAGTCAAAGATTCTAGTTAGATATTGTAATTTTGACTTGACCAATTTGTTTAGGGATTTTATTTTTAAATAAATTAGCTCCCACTATTTTCTCGGATCCCTACACTCCCTCTGTAGAGATGCAAAAATCTCCACGATTAATGATTTCTAGTGGGTGGTGCGGTCTCACCAACTGACTCATCACCTCACCTAACAGTTATTGGTGATGGGTTAGCCAATGAGTGAACAACTCTTGTTCAATGATTCTCTAATCATGGTGCACCCAAACTTGGTCTCTAATTCATGAATCTCACCGTATCCAGAATATTGATCCACTCCTTAGTTAAGTCAGACCCACCATTTGCATAGACTGGGTTCCTAATTGAGTCTCTCACCGTATCCGAAATATTGAGCCCAACTCATCCTCCAGCCCATAGCATCCAATGCCTAATAGACATGGTTGTGTCTTTCCGGTGCAACTGAGCCACTATATCTAGTCGAGAACAATCAACCCCGGGAAGGGCCCACTGATAGGAACGCGATGTTGTCGTTAAGACACCGTGTTTATCAGTTTAATCCGACTTCTTAAAATAATTTAAAAAATGCGTAGATAGCAATGAGTCGGGTCGAATCCATAGAGAAGGTAGTGTTTTTAGATTTAAAATCTTTGATTTTTAAAAGAAAAAGAAAAAAAGAAGAGTTTTGGGATCAAAAGTGAAGTCGGAAAATAAAAAGCAAAAATTAAAAGGTGCAAGAATTTAAACTTGGTACTAAGATCTACTAGTTAGATCTTAGCATCTACTTGTAAAGCAATAATTTAAAGTGCAGAAATTAAATTGCAATAAAAAGCAAGAAATTAAAATGTAAAAATAAAATTTTTATTAACTAAAATTTTAGAATTTAAATACATAAAATTTAAAAAAATAAAATAGCCTGATCTCTGATCTTGGATCGGCATTGGCAGAAAGATGGTGTAGAAGCTCGGCTCTTCTTCTCGGCACCCGTTGCTTCGAAGCAGCCTTTAACCCATAGCCTGGCTTCGCCCTATACCAAAGCTTCACCTTGATCGGAGATATTGATTTTTGATGGCCTGGGGTCCTTTTTATAGAGCTAGGAGGGCTGGATATTTTTTCTAAAGGCAATATGGGACTAATAGCCTTTGTAATCATAAAAATATAAAGAAATTTGGATAAAATTTGAATCAAAATAGCTCTGATATGACTCTGGTAAATATGATAAAATCCAGCCGTTCAACAGGAATCCAACGGTCCAAAAATCATCAAAATCGGATGCAGATAAGCTCAGATCGGGTCGGATTAAATTCTGGCCATTGGATTGCGCTTGATCGAGGAAATCTGGCCGCAAATCGTGCTTCGGGAGTCTTGATCACCGTCGGCAGCATTCTGGACCGTCGGATCATCGCCTGGATCGAGCGCTGCCGTCCGATGGTGATCCGCATGATGTTTGTATCTGAATAAAATTCGGAAGCAACCACAGCCGTCCGATCCTGACCGCAAACAACCACATCCATCCGATCGCGCAATAACTGTTCCCATGGACCGCATGGACCGGCCGCACCGCACACCGCAACCAATCAGCACCGCTGTTGTCGGACGAAAAGACTAAATTACCCTTATGAGCCACGATAAATTTCTGTAGACCCTTAAGGGGTCTAGGTCCACCACGTGGCAATCTCTGATTCGCCGGAATTTGCTGAGCTGGCGGTCCACGCCTAGATCGTGGACCGACTGATGGCTTCAACGGCTGAGTCGGCTTGATGGCTTGGCTTGGCTTGGTGGCTCGGCTTACGGAGCCGACTGAGCCATTTTCTTTTTTTATTTAATTTTTATTTATTTTATATCTTTCAAAATTCATATCTTTTCCATTTTAGCTCCGTTTTACTTAAAATTTATTTCGTTGTGATCAATAAAATGAGCTCTTTCTATTGATAATAAAATTTTATTTTTTAATTTTTATTATTTTTATTTTTTTATTATTTTTTAATTAATTTTTTAATTAATAAAAATATGAATTTTTCAAAAATTATATATAAATTGATTATTAATTCTTAAAAATTAATATCAATTAATTGATAAATTAATACTTTTATTGATAAATTTATTATACTTATCACACCCCCCAACTTAAGCTTTGCTCGTTCTCGAGTAAAGAAAGAATTTAGTTTTAAATACCTTTTAACTTTAGAGTTTCGAATTTTACCTAAGCAATTTTCAAAATGGCCATTGATATTCAGTAGAGCTTAAATGAGATATATCATTGGGGTATTAATACTTATCAATAGAAAAATTAAGTAAAGAACATTAAATTTTTCAGAACTTTTTCTAAATTATTCCACTTTTATCTCTGATTTGTCTAAACTTTCATATAGGCAGGTGTATTGCTACTTCCATCCTTCATTTATTAATTTTTATTTTCATATTGCCCACTTTTTGACGCGAATATCATTGCTTACTTAGGCAACGGGACCCGGTTACTCGGTGGGAAATCAATGTTTCTTTTTTTTTTTTTTTTTTTTTTTTTTTTTTTAACGTTATACCACTATTGAGTGTCTTAACTCCTTAAGCTTTCTATTTGATCCATGTAGCGAGTCTTGGGCCAATGACTCCCAAACCAGTTGGCTTTAGGGCACTAGGTATAGAATACCCCTCGGGCTTACTAGCTCGAATCAAATAGGCTACGAGTTAAGACTAGCTTTACAACGAGCTTCTTTGCCCTTCCCACCTTTTGATGCGAAACTCAATACTTGCTTAGGCAAAGAGGCCCAGTTACTCAGTGAGAAGTACTAAGAAACTATTTTATTAAAATAAATTTTTATATGAAGAAACGTATAGTTACCCTACACAAGCCTATAAAAAGTAGACTTTTCTTTGATGCTAGTAGAAATAATTAAAAATGCTCCAAGAAAAAAAATTTTATGTTCTGGACTTAACTCTTTATTGAATTTTCTTAATACTTGATTCCTCAATATCTCACAGATTCTCTGATCTGTGTATCAATTTTCTTTTAAAAATGCTTAGTTTTATTCGATTCTTAAGCATAATCAAGTATTTAAATACTAAATACTAACTTTTTCGAGGACTTAAAATTTTAAAATTTTTATTTTTCCCTCCCCCCAACTTAATCGACATTGTCCTCAATGGAGAAGAAAAAATAAAGGATGTAATAAAGAACATGGAAGAATACACCTAACTCAGTATATATATATTTTTATTTATTTATTTAATTTTTTTGGTCCAACACATGTCTTTACAAATTTGAGCTCTCCCTCCAACTTATTCAAATTATCCTAAAAAGAAAATAAAATAAATTAGATAAAAACTAAATATTGGGTTGCCTCCCAACAAGCGCTAAGTTTACCGTCTTCAGCCAGACATAATGTAGCTCACTATCCTGTGTCGAATATTGGATTGACAAATTCCAATGATTTTGGATTGCCAATCTCAAAAAGTTGATATTGATTTTTAATCCCATTATCGATATATTCACTATTAATTTTTGGGATATATTTTATAATTCCATTCTTAGACCCATGTTTATAAGAATTACTCTATATTGTTTCTTCTAAAATGCTCATGAATGGAGTTTTAGGAGTTAAGTTTGATTCAATGGGTGCTGGAATGGTGACTAAAGGCGGTTTATATTCTGGAGGTAAATTAATGTGATCCTGCTTAAACAACTCCATTGATATTTCATTACATGCCTTTTGATTTTATAAGAAGAACCAGCTTCTAGGGTTGAAGGGAATAGGACATTAGGTTTATAAGTCTCGGGTAAATCATCTATTCTCTTTTCCCTTATTTCTATCTCATTTAAACTGGAACTAGCATCAGTACTAATTCCTGGCTTGGGTTCTTCTATGTGGTTAGTCTCAGTACTAACCAGTTCCTCTAAATTTTTATTTTGGCTAGCATCAAGTACTAGCCTCTTCTCACCTGGTCTTGGTATGGGTCCATAAGAATCCTATAGTTTTTAAGTTCAGGAATTACTTTGGTATTCTCAAATTGAAGATTCTTAGATGAAACATTAGATTGATAATTTAATCCAGGTGGTTGGTAGTCATTAGGTGGGTTATTAAAAAATTGGTAGGTTCGGTAGTTGATCTAGTTCTCTCCTCATGTTAGACTCAACTAATTGTCCTATTTGAGCTTCTAGTCTGGCGATAGATTGCTGTTGAGTTAGAATTAATTGTTAAAGTTGGTTTAAATCTATCATCAGCTAGATTGGTCTGTTGAGGAGGTGGGTATGAAGGCTGATTATAATATGATGGCTGAATAAACTGACTAAGCTGACCATTATTATAGACATAATTTTGATAATTTTGCTCAAGTAAAATTTGGGTCTGAGCCTGAGTCTGTTGGGTTGTCCAAGAAAAATTAAAGTTACCCAATCTGAATTATATGAATTTGAAAACT